>BQNB010017881.1:0-69193 GCA_026074375.1 Tanacetum coccineum
TATTTGCAGACGCCTTGAAAAGGATCGCTTGTTGAGTGCTCAGTACAACCTATTTCGACCCAAGCCTGCCATTACAGATCCTCCTTCTAAGAGACAAAGGGTTGAACGTGTTTCTTCACAGCCAGCTAGTGTTCCTGCTGCTATAACTCATACTGCTGATGATCCTGATTCTGCTGGTAGTGGTAGTTCTAATCCTGCTGGTTCAGCTACTCCTATGGCTGGCTCTGCTGCTTCCAATCCTGCTGGCGATGCATTTGGTGCTCCAGCTACTGACTCTACTATCACAACTACAACAGCTATGGATTCTGCTGGTTCCTGCCGTAAGATTGGAGTTTCACCATTTGCAGATTCTGCTGCTGATCCATTACCTTTCCTCTCATCCATCGCACGTGGACCTTCACCGTCCAATGTATCTACTGATCATATACCAATTGCTGTCCTGTTTGAATCCACATCAGGGGGTATTAATGAGTTTTTCCTTGAGAGTGACGAGGAAGAGCAGATTGGTATGTTACGTGTAGTTGCTGACCCTGACTCGGATGACGAGGTGCTTGCTGAGATTATCTTTAGGGGTAAGTCTATTTCTGGTGATGGTATTATGTTAGTGGACAAGCTACCTGATGATGAGATTGTTGATCCACGGGTTAAGGTTGAAACCGTTTCTGAGTTTGCCTCTTCTCCTCCTCGGTCTCGTTGTAAACATCTTGGGGTGAGAAGTGATGACTTCCTATGGGATAAACCTGTTGAAGACTTTTTCAGTTCTGAGAGTGAGAGTGATGATGACATAGAGAATTATATTCCCCCTCTTCCATATGGTGAATTTCAAGATTGGGAGATTGTGAGTTGTCCGCCTGGTAACAATTATATTCATGTTTATTATCAGAAGAACAGGCGGCCAAAACCAAACCTTTTTTGAATTTTAGATTGTGAGTTCTAAAAGTGAAACGAAACTATGTCTTTTGGACCAAAACCAAACCTTTTTTGAATTTTGGACCAAAAGTGAAAAACGCACCAAACCACAAGGACCAAAAATGTACTTAACTCTAGTTTTATTTTCAAACTTTGCCAACTAAACATATTTATATCACATATATCATGGTTAGACGAGTTGAGATCAACATAAACCCAAAATTTAGCATAGATCCAATGAATCAATCATAGCTATTCATTTTTGTATCAAAATAATAAAAACTCATTTTCTATATCTTTTTTAAAAATAAAAAGGTGAAAAACAAGTTTTTATTATTTTGATGAAAAAATAAATTGCTAAGATTGATTCATTTGGTTTATGCTAAATTTTTTGTCTATGTTGAACTTTTTCTCTACCCTACAATAATGAGTTAAAAGAATATTGTGCGACTTATCTTTTGTAACAGGTTTTTTATACTTGTCTAACTGTATAATGCATGTATAAAACCTTTTTGGGCAACTAATTCAATATAAGTTATAGATCGGCTACAATTCAAAAAAAAACCCAATTCAAAAACCCTAATTGATGAACATCTTCTAACACTACTAACCAGAAGATGACTTCAAACTCTACAAATAACATCTAATTCCTTCTTCCATTTTGAATCCTGATATAACCCCTGAAATTGGGAATGTAATCATTTGGATTGATTTAATCTCATATCCGAGCGGTGATAGGCGGTTTCTCATCTTGGGTTTTGTAATTTAGATCTATTATTCTCCTCTTCAAATCGATTCCATTTTCGTTTCCGATTAATCCATGCCTCCATTAAACCCTAGCTATTTTTGATTAATAGACCTCCCTTCAATCCAAAGATGGGTAGCTTTCGTTCAAAAGAAGATGATGTGTCAAAGATTTCGACTTCGATTTTTGTTACAAATTTCCCGGACTCCTTCTCTGCTAAGGATCTATTCCACTCATGTAAGCAATATGGTCACGTGGTCGATTTATTTATTCCAACAAAGAGGAAAAAAGATGGTAAGCGTTTTGTATTTGTTCGATTTATCAATATCTTTAATATGGAGAGATTGGTAAATAACTTATGTACGATTTGGGTGGGTTGATCGAAATTCCATGCTAATGTTGCAAGAGATTCAAAAGAAGTACATACGGGAAGTGTTAACGTGGATAAGACTAAAATGAAACTAATAAAAGGAATTTGATGGGTCTCATAAGAATGTGGGAAAATACAGTATTATTGGTAAATCCTTCTGACTGTTTGGTGAAGACTACACGACTGTCAAAGATAAGAATCTCCTCCTGCGATTGCCTTGAAAGATGATTATATTTGAATGCCATGAGATCACTCTTGCGTTGATGGGCAGAAGTCAAAAGATGGCCTCTTTATCAATCTAAGAATGCGCTTTGTAATAAGTTTTTGATGGTAAGATAGCTAATTGAAACTTGGGTATTACTCGAATTCTAGACTGCGAAGGCTAAAGATTCATTTAGGGGTAATGTTGGTTAGCTCTTTTTTCGGTCATTAAACAATCTGTACGCCGATTTGTTCCTAAGTAGAATTGTTTTGTAAAATTGGACGGTGTTCCGTTGAAATTTTGGTCAGGTCCTACATTCAATGTTTTCTTGCTAAATGGGGTGGGTTATGGATTGTATTGATGAATTATGATGAGTCGAATCTGCATTCCAAAATAATTTCATTCTTTCAAGTTTAGTGAAGCACATTTCAATAGAGCTTCAAAATAGTTTTCAGGGTAAGGTTTATGGGTGGCGCCAAGTGAAGTTCTAGGGTGGACCCCTGAATTTTCCGAAGAGGATGAGGAAGAATGAATTATCAGTGTAGATAACAATATGGCAGAATTATGAGATCCGGGCAAATAATGGCATTGATGAAGTGATGTGGAGAGGTGCTTGAGAACACTTATGATCAACCAATAAAACAAGAAGGACAACACTCAGAGACCTTAATTTGTTTATACCCTTTATTAACAAAAAAATATCAAATTGCACAAAGTTACTGAAAAAATCATATTTTGTCTCATCCTCTGGTTTCACTCTGAAGGAGGGTTTGAATAAGGTAATACTGTTAATCTTGACATGAAAGGACTACAAAAATAGAGATGAGGACAATTCGTTTTGTTAACCTTAAGAGGTAAAGGATAAAACTGAGTCGTAAACATAAATTCATGAATCAGCGTTCAGCGTCACTCTAATACTCTTTCTGTCTGTGGAACCTTGGGGTTTTTTTCCTATGTTGTAAACCTTATGGAGGAAGTTTGTGAATGGTGGACCAAAAATATGTTTATAACATAGATGGTGTGCAATCAAGGATATCCAACTGAGAATCATTGAATCCCAAGGATAATTTGGGGTTAATCGATGAATTTATATTCTTTGAACTTCAAGGCCTCGCCCATAAAGCCAAAAAAGATTAGGTAAAGGAGTTGTTGTTAAAAATAAAGTGAATTTTGTGGTTCTTCATGAAACTAGATGGGGTTTTATTGTCCTAAGTAGTGTGAGTCCTTGGTTGGTAATTCTAATTTTGATATGTGTCATATGATTCGTTTGGAACTCGAGAGATCTTATGCTTTGGATCCTGATTCTTTTCGAGAGTAGCTTTACGAATCAGACCCTATTTAAATCATTGTTCGAGGTGTGTGGTTTGAAATCAGGATTGGAACTTTAGATAGTGGTTGTATAATGCGCCTCAAAGGCAAAAGAAAACGTATGTTTTTATAGATTATTTGGGCTCATTGTCGAATCAGGGTTGTAAACTTGTTATGAGGTGTCTTAAGAGGTGAGATATAAATCGACAGATATGGTTCGAATTTAATGCTCACACCGGAGATTTTCAATTCATTCATATACAACGCGGGTCATGATAAAAAGGTCCCTTTAGAGGCAGTGCTTATACCTTTGTCCTCAAATCTGCTTCAAAATGAGTGAAATTGGATCGATTTTTTTATTCTGAAAATGTTGTGAACATGTGTCCCTACTATCACTGCTATTACCTGAGCATTTATTTCAACCAATCTCCTATTTTATTACGTGAAGTCATTATGATTACGGTCTATTCCTTTTTGATTCTATCGTTACTGTCCTGGAAGTTTGAAGGTTTTGACAAGAATAGAGTATGATTCTTGAACTGCTCTGTTAGAACAAGAAAAATGACTATCCGAAACTCATGATAAACTTACATTTCTTAAAAACCGGTATTCCGGTGCTGGCTCTTTATTCGATAGGTAAATTCGCGAGGAAGAACTATTTCCTTACAGAGATCTTTGTATTTTGTGATGAGGTTATTGATAAGGGAGATTGCTCGAATGAGGTGGTCCATAAACGTACGGAGATTCTCAACAAGATTCATCAGGTAAATAATATTCAAGCTTCGGAAATTGCTCAAAAAGCCAAGATTAAATGGGCAATCGAGGGAGATGAAAATGTGAAGTTTTTTCATGGTATGCTAAACAAGAAGCGCACTCATCTAATATTCGGTAATATGGGAAGAACTGGTCAATGACCCGTTCAGTAAAACGGAATTCTTTGAACATTATTGGGGTAGGTTCGATAACCATCAGTCTAATCAGCCGGTTATTGATACCCCTTTTCCTGTCTCCCTATCGATTGATCAGAAAGAGGATATGGAACGCAAGATTTCTAAAGAGGAGGTTAAAATGGCTGTGTTGGATTGCGGCGTTGATAAGTCTCCTGGTCCGGATGGGTTTTTACATTTATGCTTTTTACCGTCATTTTTGCCTGTGATGAGAAGGACTGTTCGAGGCTGTTACTATTCCTTCATGATGGTGAATATACCGAATGGATGTAACTCAACTTTTATTGCATTTGATCCAAAAATCCTTAAGCCAACATGGATAATGGATTTCGTCCAATAATTTGATCGGAACTTATACAAGATTATTGCAAAAATATTGGCAATCGATTAGTTGGTGTACTTGGAGATCTTGTCAATAGGTTCATCAGCTTTAGTGGCGGACATACAAATCTTAGCCGTCCCATTTATTCTTGATGAGGTTCTTTAAATGGTGACGCGGAAGAAAAAACATGCACTTAATATTTCAAAGTTGATTTCGAGAAAGCTTTTGATTGCGGTCCCTGTTACTTCTGTGTATGAAGTGTTAAATAAATTTGGTTTTGGTAAAGATGGATGCTTGGATTCAAAGATGTCTTGATCATCCAGGGGTCCATTCTTGGTCACCGGTCTCCTAACGAAGGAATTTCAATTTTTTTTAGAGGGCTTAAACCAAGGTGATCCTTTATCCCATATTTAATTCATTCTTATTATGAGAAGCATGCATATTCTTTTCAACGTATGGTATTGCGGGTTTGTTTACGAGATCAAAATTAATTCAATGGTGAATTTGTCCTCATTTGTTCTTTATGCGGATTTGATGCAAAGCTTTCTTGGCCAATGGAGTGAGCTCAATATCGATTCCTGTTGTTTGATTTCTTTGGATTGTTTTTCCCGGGCTTCTTCTTCGTATTAAACATGAGTAAGTAGTAAGATTAAGGTGTTAACGTTGAAGATGGATGGTTAAAAACGCGGCTTCCTAAACATGGTTGTTTGTCCTTAAGATCCATTCCCTATTTTATGGTACGAAATTGGGGGAAATTAAGTCAAGGAAGCAGCTTGAAACGAAAGTGGACAAGGGGTTTATCTCGTCTTTCTAGATGGAAGATGAAACTCCTTTTAATCGGAGGCAGACTCACTCTTCTTAAATCCGTTGTTAGGATCTATGCCAATCTTCCATATGTCCATTTTTAAGGTTCCCTCGAGTATTCTTAAATCTCTTGAATCTATTCGTAGTCGGTTCTCTTTAAGGCCAGGATCCTAAGAGTAACAAACTTCTTGGGTAAAGTGTATCAAGTCCTAACACCGAAGGAATATAGGGGTTTAGGAGTTCAAGCCTTGTTTGGGGCCCTATAATAAGGTCTCATCTCAAAGTGTTTGGCATTTCTATTCTCAGAAACGTTCCTTATGGAGCTAAATGATTAATGCTATTATGGGGAGGACAGGAATTTAAATAAGGATGTTTCTGGTGTGAGTTCGAACGCAGACATCGATAGTTCCACAAGTAAGGGTTTTACAAGTCGGGTATTAATGTTTCAGATTACAACCGAGATAGCTGGAATGAGGAAGAACCGCGGTTCTGTCGACATTGGTATGAGGCGGTGTCAAACAAAGAGTTGTTTCCCACTATGTTTTCCTCTTGATTGAATTAAGAATGCTACTGTTAGTTCAAATATTGAATGCGTCAAGTTTTGATAACTCATTTTCGAAGAAAGCGAGAAGTGGAGCATTTGAGAGATGCAACTTAACTCCGTTGGCTGAATTTCTCGATGACTTCTCTCTGCTTGCAAAGATCTGTTACGTTTGGACTTAGAAAGTGAAGGGGTCTTTTCAGTGGCTTCATTCGAAAGAGAATTGATGAAATCAGTTTCAGGATGTTAGGTTGCCGACTAGGGGTTAAATCCGTGTCAATCAAGGTGGAATAATCATAGCTTGGAAAGGCAAATCTATCGCGCTCCCAACGCTTTTTAATATCTCTCGTCGTGAGAATGGGTAATATTGATTCGATTGTTTGTCCCATGATTAATGTCCGGTTGGAATCGACAAATCATAATATTCCTTTCAATGCGTTGTGTGAGACAGATTAAGCGTAAGATATCTCTTGTGAAATATCGGCCTATTCGTATTGAATTCTTACGAGGAATGGCAAGTTTGGTTTAGTTTCCTATTCGGAATTCAATCCAAACTCAAAGCATTCTTGAGGGTGTAATACAATGGTTTGTTAGTATATTGGAACTTTCGCAACAGCTCTGTTTGATAATAAATCCCTAAAAGCGTTGATAATTGAAAAATTAGTTTTCTATTCTTTTTTAATAGGTGTAAATTTAGATTGTAAAGTGTCGTTCAAGGGGACGCATGTCTTACGAACCCTTTTATTGTTCTTGTTTGATCTAGCTCCTTGCTAGTGTTTTAATAAATCGCCGTTCAAAAAAAAATATACTAATATTAGTGTTGGATCAATGTTTATAACTCTAAACTGATGATGATTAAAAATCATATAATGATAACAAATTTATGATAATAGATCTTTAAATTGACTTTTGTAACATGATGAAAGGTGAAAAGGGATTTCCCAATAATGTTTTAAAAACCGGTATTTAAATTGACCCGGCCGAGCTATCGGGTCACGGTTCAACCGGGTTTTTTTGCCAAAACTGGCTTCCAGTCACTCGACCGGTTCACGGTTCAACCGGTTCAACCGATCGGGTCAACCCGGGTTTGTCTCCCAAACGTGAATCATATGCGATGAGACCGTCTATTTTTTAACTTGTTAAAAGTTTTTCGGTTATGCAAATGTAGCTGTAATATGAAGTGTGTGTTAACATAACATTAAATGGAAAGTATTTGCTTTCATTGCATTTTTAGTGGAGCCGTAGATACGATACTAGTATAAACAATAAACTTAACATTGAAACACGTCTCAAGTTCTCAATTCTTATGCTGGACGGTATAAGCTCAAAGTCACCTAGGTGACTTAACAACTCGCGCGCGAGTGTTATGCCACCTCCAAGGTGACTTCGTTTTTTCTCCACTAGCTCGGCGACTTGGATGGGTTTTTGGCTTGCTTATGGTGACATACTCACCTAGGTGAGTATGTCACCATAAGCAAGCCAAAAACCCATCCAAGTCGCCGAAAAAAATGGTGGGCCCCTCAAAAATTATATCCGTTATTTATTATAAAAAAAAGTTTTTTTGTAAAAAAATATCTTTTTACTTATAAATACCCAGTACTCCACTCATTTTTTTACACAACTCTCTCATTTCCATACACACTTCTCACATTCCTTATTTATACAAAATGAATTCGTATACGTTTATGGGCATAAATTTAGAAGGAGAAAAAGAAGTTATTAGCCGTAAGAAGACTTTTATTAAACGAGCGATTGCGTTTATTAAACGTAGACGACAAGCAAACCGGTTGACAAGAAACAGCGTAACTCGAGATCGTTCTGGTGCTCATGAGCGTTTAGTCGCTGCTTTTTAGCGAGGAACCGATGTACGATGCATTAAAACTCGCCCCCTTTTCAACGAGATAGTTACTGCTGTAATTGATCACGATCCATTCTTTCGTAGTAATATGGATTGTGCCGGAAGACAAGGCATTTCCGGGTTGCTAAAGTGCACATCTGCAATTCGTCAATTGGCATACGGTGTTCATGCTGATTTTCTAGATGAATATATGCAAATCAACGATAGAACTTCACGTACGGCTCTTGATCATTTTTGTCAAGCTGTTATGCATATTTATGGGCCTGAGTTTTTGAGGAACCCGCGGTGACTGATATCGAAAAACTCTATCGGCATCACAAAGAAAAGCACGGGTTTCCGGGGATGTTAGGAAGCCTTGATTGTACGGATTAGGAGTGGTTCGGTTGTCCGTACGCATTTAAAGCCCACTACGTTAGACGTGATCATGGTCCGAATCCGTTCATTTTGCTTGAAGCTGTTAAGTCACAAGACTTATGGATATGGTATGCTTTCTTCGGTGTTGCTGGGTCGAACAACGACATCAACGTTTTATATCAATCACCTTTATTTAACGATCTTAAAACCGGACGAGCACCAGAGATTCCTTTTGTTGATAACGACGTAACTTACCGAAGTGGATACCATCTTGTTGACGGGATATACCCGGAATTGGCGCCCCTCGTTAAGAGGATTCCAGAATCAGCTGATGATGACCACAAGCGAATTTTGTATAAGTAAAAGCAGGAATCGGCAAGAAAATATGTGGAACGAGCATTTGGTGTTCTGAAAAAGAAATGAGCAATACTAGCCAATCCTACACGAGCGCTGAAAAAAGAAAGGATTACTAATATGATGTACACATGCATCGTATTACATAATATGATTTGAAAATACAAAAAATATGCGATATCTCCCACATAGTTCCCGGAGGAAGCACATCAACCGGACGACCCGTTTCGAAACGAGGAACAAGTGCAAGCTGTTATGAGTTGGACCAGATCATCACAAGCACATCAAAACCTTCGACACGATTTGATCGAACACTTGTCTCGTAATGTCTTTTTAATTTCGAAGTCTATGTAATGTTTTTAATGTATGAACAAAAGTTTTTAATTTAGTTAATGTTTTTATTTATTTCGTACGTTTACGTTTACGTAAATATTTATTTTTTTAGTTTATGAATAAAAATATTTAAATAAAAAAAAGTGAGTAAGGTGAGTTTTAGTGGTAAGGTGAGTTGTTATTACGATTGAAATGTAAGTTGTAAGGTGAGTTTTATTTGGAGAGAGAAAACTGATGTAGCGCTAACGTGTCAAGTGACTTTGGTCACCTTATACCATCCAGCCTTAGGCTGGATGGAGTAAGGAGAGGCAACTCACCTTACACTTCAGCGCCACGTCAGCTTTCTCTCTAACTTTACCACTCACCTTTCAACCGTTTTAACACTCACCTTTCATACCAAACTCACCTTACACATATTTTTTTTATTTAATTTACTTTCATTCATAAATTAAAAATGTTAACGTAAACGTACGAAATTAATAAAAATGAAAGAAGTAGTAGGTATTTATAAATAAAAAGGGGGGTTTTTTTTTTTAAAATTTTTTTTATAAACTAACGGGTGAAAACATGTGGGGCCCGAAATTAAACACTCACTTGTGGTGAGTGGTTCGCCGTTCATGGAGCCACTCGCGTGTGACTTAAGGGCACCGAAATAAAGTTTTGGGAGTCATTCTCCACTTGAATGGTGAGTTTGGGTATTACTCCGCCCCGCCTTAGTAGGTGTAAAAAATCATGAAGTATGATTGATAACTTGCTAAAAGAAAAGGTTTATACAGTTTGAGTTACTGTTCAAAACTCATGAATTAGTTGGAAACCTTGGTTACCCAAAAAGTAAAAGATAATAAATAAAAAGTTAATAGTGTTTGTCTGTGTCGGATATTTCATGTTAATGTAGTATTATCATTTTGAACACGAAGTAAAAGACAAATGAAAAGTATTTGCTTTCATTGCGTTTTTAGTGGAGCCGTGGATACGATTAAAGCCGTAAATGAACTGAACGTTCAGTGAATATTTCATAAACCATCCAGTAAAAAGTCCGTTTATGTTCGTTCATTTATTAAATGAACGAACATGAACAAAATTTTACGTTCGTTTAGTTAAATGAGCGAACATGAACAAACGTTTTGTTCATTCATTTATGTTCGTGAACGTCTGATTATGCGTTCGTTAACGTTCATCTAATCGTTTTCGTTCATATATCGTATCGTTTTATTACATACTTTTTAAATTTCTTTACTTAAAACAAAATAATACTTATAATACACAATATTATGTATATTTCTATAAAAATTTTGTTGAGTAAACTACACCGTTTGTCCTTGTGGTTTGCATTGACCGCAGCCTCTCGTCCTTTGACCGAAAAAATGCATCGTCCGTCCTTAAGTGAGAAACGTTTTCTGTCGTTGGTCCCTCACTTTAACAGACCTCGATAACGCCTGTTAAGTCTCTTCTTGGAAGGGTATTTTTGACCTTTTGACTCTATCATATAAAGTCAAAATCTTTTTCTTTCTCTTTTTTTTCTTTTTCTTTTTAAGGTTTATGAAAGAATAAATAAACAAATACATACTGTATTCTTTTTTCTCTACTTCATTTTCTGCTCTTTTCATCATCATCACTCGTTGTCACTTTTCCGATCACATTTTCAAACCTACCAGTACTATTTTTCGTCCACCCCTGTCAAAACTTAAGTGAGTCATTACAAATCCACATACTTGTACAGGAAGGCCTACGTCATTGTACGCAGATACGAACCAACTATAAAAATCTTCCATTTTTATTTTTTTATATACTCGCTATCCAACGGGCTCATATCCGGCTACTGTCAAGATCCGTATATTTGTTTGTGAGATTGGTAATATATATTCAGATCTAGATCAAGATCTAGAAAATCACTAAAAAAAGAGGCGCAATTTTCGTTCATTTCATGTGGTAAAAGGATTTTTATGATTTTGTTGTTGATGATTATTCGAGGTCTAATCTTTTGTGGTTGATGTTTTTCTGTGGTTATAGTGGTGGATGGGTGGAAGTATGTCAAAACTAAATTCCTAAATAAAAACCTGACAATCGTTAGGATTTAGTAAAATTTAACAAGAAAGGTTGTTGATGGTACTTGGTTATGAGTTAGAGAGTTTTTGTTTTGAAGATGAAAAAATGGAAGAAAGACATTAAGCAAAAGTGGACTATGGTTTCTTACTGTAAAGTCAGTTTACACAAACTTTGCTCAACATTCTTTAATAATTGCAAGTTATGAAGAGAAGTTCAAGGTGTTTGATAATAATTTATTCTTTCAGATCTCATATTTAAACTAACTTTGGATTTTATAAACCGGATTGATATGTTTTGTTTTATAATTGATGATTTTCTTATACACCATTTTTAGTTCTGGGTTTGTCACATAACATGAAAATGAAGATGAAAAAACAAAAAGTAGAAAAGAAAGTATTTAGATCGGTGGGGTAGTTGATGGTGTTTATGTGGTTTTGATTGGTAGAGACGGTGAAGAAGAAGAATAAATGATTTGTGGTGGTGGACCTACCCGTTTTTTGTTTGTGTTTAAAAGAAAAAGGAAATATGATAAATTTATCATTATACCCTCATTTGATTTTCAACTGGAGTTATTTAACGTCAGTTAATGAGGGTTGTTAAAGTGAAGGACCAACGACAGAAAACGTTTCTCACTTATTGACGAACGGTGCATTTTTTCGGTCAAAGGACGAGAGACTGCGGTCAACGCAAACCACAAGGACGAACGGTGTAGTTTACTCATTTATGTTTATTAGTCTATGTTCGTATACGTTTGTTCGTTTATGTTCATTTAATGGTTAATGAACTTAATATTAAACCACGTCTCAAGTTCAATTAATAGTAGGTGTAAAAAATCATGAAGTTTGATAACTTGCTAAAAAAAAAAAGGTTTAAACGGTTTGAGTCGGTGTTCAAAACTCATGAATTAGTTGAGAAATAAAAGATAATAAATAAAAAGTTAATAGTGTTTGACTCTGTCAGATATTTCATGTTAATGTAGTAATGTCATTTTGAATACGAAGTATGTTTTATCTCAATCGATGTACGATTTGGATTTTGTTCTCAAGGTTTATACCAATTTGCACCTCTCGTCTTTAAATTTTAATAAGGGGTGAGCAGAATTTGGTTTTCACCCGCAAAAACCGAAACCCAATCGGACCCAAAAAAACCAAACCAAATTAAATATTTGGTTTTCGGTTCGGTTATGATTTTTAGCAAACGAAAACGAATCGAACCGAACTGAACCGAAAATCAAATTCACATAAATATCTATATTAAAAAACCATTAAAACTTTTTCATAATATAAATATAACACTTTCTAAGCTTGAAATTTTTTCTGATGCAAAAATCTATATAATTAAATAAATAAATAATTAAAATCATGTAATTCGAGATATTCGGTTTGGTTTAATCCAATTTATATTCGATTCGGTTTTATCCATATTTTTCTTTTAACCGAACTGAATAAGGGGTGTTTGTGATTGATTATTGAAAATAGATTATGTGTTTTGTAAACGGATAATCAAATAATCAGTTGTTAACCAAACGTAATTTTGGAATGTGGTGTGCAACAATCAGATAATCAATTTTCTGAGTGTTTAACAAATCAAATTATCTAATGTATAAACTTGTGAAAGGACAATAAAAGGCATTCTTTTATTCATATGAATCTAACATTAAGTCATTAACAATATATGATGTTTAACTAGTTAAAAGGCTATTTATGTTTAAATATGTAAAGAGCATTAATATTTAAAAGTCCAGCAAATTTACTTTTGTTAAAAAGAGGACATCTAATTGTTTTTCTAACAAAATACGCAGCAAAAGTGGGTAGCGGCAAGTAGCCAAGTAGCATTAACATGTGTGAGGTCAAATTTGTAATTTTTACCATGGTTCTAAAAGGCGCGTTATAACGCTGCTAATGCCTCGCAAAGAAGTGAGGTGTGACATTCGCGCTACGCAATAGACCAAGGTTTATGCTTAAGGATTGACATGCGATGGGGAGTGAAAAAACATGATAAGACGCGATAAATTGTGATGCGTGAAGGCTTTTTTGAATTCAATCTCGATAAAAATCGTTTGTTTATATAAAAATGAAAAAGATTACATGCAAATATAGTTTATTTAATATATTTCGTTATGTATGACACTTTTTGTTAACTCAACATATTTAAAATATGATATAAATATATAAATTTATAAATATTTTTATATTTTGTGCCGCTTTAATTCACGTCTTAAAAACGCCATAACTCGTCATGACTTCTAAGACGTGAGGTTTGACTATACCGCCACGCCACGCCTCACGTTATTTATAAACTTAATTTTTATACATAGAAAGAAACTACTTTCCAAACAGCACTAAAAAGTAAATTATAAATATATACATTTTCGATACCAAACTATGTCGTTGATTCGGGCCGATACTTGCCCGACAACCAAAGAAAATGGGCCAAAATCAAATATAAAAAGAAAAGTTACAAACGAACCTTTAACTTTTAACTATTTACGACCTTTTTATATAATAAACTTTATTTATCAAATATATAACACACGTCTACCGATTAATTAAGATAAAAAAAATACTATCGGAAAGATCTTTCAATTGCGAACAAAACGAGCCTAATATTGAAATGCTTATGACATACGCACGATTTTATAAAAAATATTGAAGTTTAATAAAAATAGAAAAAAAATTACAAAACGTACCCTTAACTTTTAACTATTTACGACTTTCTTATATAATAAACTATATTTCTCAAATATATTCTCTCTATAAATAACGTATACTTCGTCTCAACGACAAACACTCATTCAAATTCCGTGATTGTTAAAAAAATGTCCAGTGAAATAAAATACATGTGTTGCATACAAGTCAGCTCCACCGCAACGCACGGACACATTCCACTCAATATTCTTTCGAAATCGATTGGCAAAAAAAATTATGCCCCACGGCAACACGCTGATATCTTACTTGTTATTCACATTTTACAGTCGTAATAACGACTAAATGCCAAACACCCTCTAAATTGAACAACCCAATAAATGAAGTTAAATCTGGTCCATGAGAGAAGGTAAATTGGTCCACCATTTAAATGAAGAAGCCCACCCACATGCACCTCCTTTATTATTCAACAAACCCTAAAAAGCAAGTAATGTAAAAACACATACACACATACACTTGCTTCGTCTCAAACAAAACCCTAAAAAAATGGCGGCTTCCTCTTCTTCTTCCAAGGGTTCATTGACACCTACGCAGTATGGCGCTTATTTGAAGCCGTCAAGGTTAGACTTGGTCAAACTGCATAAGGAGAAGTTTACTGAGCGTGTTAGCCCGGATGATAATATGTATGTTGATTTACCGAGTAGCATTACACAAGACAGGGACTGGAATCTACCCATTGATCAATCTCATTTGATTCACACAGTTCGAAATCCGCCTCAGAGCGCTAAGGCCCGTAGACCAATAGTTGGCACGAACGGTTACTGGATTGTTCAACAATCACAGCGGGTTGCTATTGGGTTGGGGGAAGAGTTTGGCACAGAGACGGTTCTCAATTTGTTTTTCAAGGGAAAAGGGAACAAAGATATTCATGGGGACTGGAAAGCTATTGAGTACTTGTGGAAAGATAGCGACGGAGAGTCGGCTATAGTGACCCTCAAATGTTTGGACCAGAAACTGGTGGGTAAAGAACAAATGGTGAAGAAAGAAGAAGACCAGTTGGCGGCTCTCCGTCAGACACGTGCAACTTATGTATGTATGCATGATCAACAAGGAGTTGAGGAAGTTGCTAAGGAGATTAAAACTCTGGAGAAGAAATTAGCAAAGAACAAGGCCGAGTTAAAAGAGGCAAAGGATAAGGCAAGAACAATCGAACACAATTACGCTGCTGGGGCGGAGGTGGTTCGTTTGGTTGACCCTAATCTTGAAGCTTCTCTTGCTGCTGCCACTGCCGCTGCGTTCAATCAAATTGGGTATACTATACTCTTTGATATTTTTTATGTCAATTTGAATTGTTATTTGAGTTGCGTTAGGGTATCATATAATTAATAGAAATGTTTTATACTGGATAAATTTTCTCTGATTTAGGCATGATTAAAAACAGTATTATAGAGATTGGGTTTTTTAATGTGCCCTATAGGATTATTGAGAACTTCTTGTTTTGATAAAAGTGTTATAAGTATAATTGCCACTTCCCTAAGCGACCTAAAGCCAGTATGTCAAACTTACGCGCTTTAAACACAACATTTGATTTTTGTAGATTGGTTTTCTTACACTCTCTTCTCGAGTTTTTTTTAACGGAATGGAAGAGGATGAGAAAGGAAATTTTAAAAAAATGGTGTTCTTAAGTATTTTTTAAGATGGAAAGGTAGGGGATGGGAAGGTGGGAGGGAGGGAAGTTACAAGATTTTGTGTGTTGATTTGTTTCGTCCATTTTTGGGGGATTAGGAAGGAAAATGGGTCACTAACATAATGGGCTTATGTAAAATTACACTTCTATCCTCACTTTTCATGCACGTTTTAGCACATATCACACATCTATCTCTCTACCAAACGGCCACAAAACATTTTTCTCTCAATCAAGAAACCAACTGTAAGTTTATTCTTCGAATTGAAGTCTAGTTTCAACCTATGGAATTTGAACAGATCTTTTGTTGTTTTTGAGTTTGCATTGTTTACATGTGTTTTTCTCAACATGTAATAAGTATAGGATTTTACTTGTGAATGCCAAATCATTTATTCAGTTCTGCTCTAATATTATGTGTATTGTGGTATGAATTTTAAGTAGGGTTCAAAAACTAGATATGGTATTTGCATTTAGGATGCATATGGACTTGTTTGGTGTAGTTATGGCACTTGCTTCATTGTGTTCAATACACAAAACAAAAGACCTGACGGTTATAAAATACCAGCTCAGCCCACCATCCTGGTCAAGTTATATGTTTAGTGGTATACTGTTATATGTTTTACTAGTCTACTGGTGTAATGGTATATGTTTATACATGTATATTCAAATGCTATGTCTGTTCATACAGGAGGTTCTGACCCATTTTAGATAGAATAATACTGCGAATGGATCTGCTCTGTTCAGACAGGTTCATGTGTGGTCTTTAGTTCTGAGATGGAACTAGAATTGGATGAGTATATAGGAATTTGTTATTAGAGAGTATAACTGTTATCGGAAGAAATTATTAAGTGCTATAATGGTTGATTAAAATGTTATTAAGGAGAAAATCGGATTCTGAAACTATACGGTATTCTAGAGTTAAAGAACCTCATATGATTGTATATTTGTGTAGATGGAATGCAATATATGATAATTTGGTTTCTGCATTTGCCTTTAGAAAGCCTAATGAGCTGATTATATATTTATTTGGATTATGCACTTGTGAGTCATTGCACTTTCAAATATATTCAGTTGGGTCAAACTTTTTACTCCACTTGATTTTGAATAGGGGTGGCCCAAAACATTAGCCAGAACCAAACTTTCAATTAAAACTGCTTTTTCGGTTAAAGTTAGGTCAGATATGGGTCAAAAAATCGGTCGGTTTTCGGTTAAATCGCTTTTGACGAGTATGTTTGGGCTTGGCTCAACGGTGACTAAACTAGCTGTTTTTGGTCAAATAGTGTGGTGAAACTCTTAACATGGGGGCAGGTCAGTTTATTCAGTTTGGTTTTTTACATGAGGCTGCAACCAAATTGTAGATATCGGTTTAAAGAAAACAATGCTGAACCATCGGTTGATTATATGAGTCTGTCTTTTCTTAGGTTATTTCATGTTGTAACAGAACATAGTATTTAGTGGCAATACAAAAAGAATATTGTAACATGTTTTTTGCTGCAAGTGATATTGGGTCTGCTATAAATATAAAAGTGAGTATCTTCTGTGATAATGGTCTGGGTATTGGGGATAACATAAATGACAGCAAGAAAAAATCACTACATCCTCATTTCATATGCAAATTCTCAGAATACCAGTACCCTAAATCAGCTAGTATGTGTAGTTTTGAGGGTAAATTGGTAAATTTGTTTGCTGCTCTTTCCATTCCTTTGTACTAAAAAATATAACTAGAGAACACAATTTTTAATAACTACTTTCTTCATCATGCCATTACTTACTTTTCCCTTCCCTTCCTATTTCCTTCCATCATTTAAAATTTAGACTTGAGAACAGAGTGTTAGGGATCATGTGATTCTTAATGGTGTTCAATCCTTTGATACTCCTTGATACTGCTGATTAGCTTGATTAATAGATTAAAATTCAAGCTCTTATTTATTTTTTAATCATAAATCTCACAATTTTAGTTTAGGTATGTTCCGAAGTATCTTGGCATATGGGCTATTTGGTTGAGTGATCCCTCTTCTTTATATGGAGACTTGTAATTGTGTTGATTTGATTAGCATTCTAAGACAATTGATAGATTGGTTTACTGAATGTTTGGCGTGAACTCTTTTTCGTATCTTAATGTGTAAAGTGGAAGTTCTTTTGGGATATGATTGTGGATTTGTGTTGATAGTGCTAGAACTAAGCTGGTTATGAAATGGAAAAGAATTCTTTCCTTAAACGATTTTGCTTTATTGGAAGCTTATTTGTTTATTTTTTTAATAATCTCACAGGAGAGGATACGAGCATGGGCCATCGAAGAAGCAAAAGTAGGTATCCCGGGAAGTTGAACTAATCTATTTTTAACATATGCTGTTATGACTGCTTTGTATGGATGTAGAATTAACTTAATGCTATTATGATGTAATTAATGCTATTATCATGTAATCAATGCTTCACTTTGGATTTAGAATTAACTTAAGTTGTAAGTTGGTACAATTCTGATGTAATTAACTTAATGCTATTATGATGTAATTACTGCTATTATTATGTTTACTTCTACATCAATTTTTATCCAGGTGTGGTTGCATCAATTCTGATCCAGGTGTGGTCGCCGAGAATCACTGTTGGTATAGATTTTGATATTAGAGGAAATGCTAGAATTGGCCCGTTTGGGCCCCTAGGTCCATGACTTGGTAGGTTGCGCAGGCGAGCATACAATTTTGGGAAGAATGGTTTTTTTTATCGAGTCATGGACCCAATGAGCCTAATCCGACCATATTTGGAAATATCTCTTAATAATAAGGTAGGATGGAATGAATACTGACTTGAGACATCAATTCTGTTCTCATTGTTTGATTTGATAATTAGTTTTAGGCATCAAAGTGATCGATACTAGTCTGATTCATCTGGGATGATGCACACATTCTATTGCAAGTTTTCGACCATTATATTTCAGATTAACCCGAAAGTCTGAAACAGCATATCAATCTTTTTCAAGAATATGTATATTTTTTATGAATAATTAGCATCTAATTCTTAAACCTCAAAATTCAATGCATAAACAAATAAAAGCCATAAAATTTATAGCGACGAATGTCAAAGAATGGAAGTGGCTAATCAAAAGACCGAAATCATATGGAGAACGACAAAATGTTGAGGCAGTCATGTGACAGAATGATATTTTTTACTCTTCCCCTTCTCACACACCCCCCAACCACCCCCCCCACTAACGGCATTCATGTGACAGAATGAATTGGGGATGTTATGGAAGTGCTCTCCTCTATCTACAAACGTCAGTCTTTGCTGTTGCATACCAGTCTAGTCTGCACTTATTTTTCTCATTTGTATGTGTATGTGACAGTAAGCTAGGCGAAATGCGACGCAACAAATCGAAAATTTATGTTTCATCAAGTCAACCAAGTTGAAATTGTCTAAAATGATTAAAGAATTAACTTAAGCTGTACGCTGGTACAATTTTGATTAGTTTACAACTCAAAAAGTACAATTAGGATATGATTTGTTAGGTTTTACTTTTATTAACTTGTAAGCCACCAGAACTCAAAAAGTCAACATAAGCTATGTCAAATGTGACAGTTGACTATTATTAACTTGTAAGCCACCAGAACTCAAAAAGTCAACATAAGTTATGTCAAATGTGACAGTTGACTATTGTCTTAACAAGAACAGCTGACCATTGTTTCACATTACATGAATGAAGAGTCATTGATCCAAAAAATTAACATTTGTTAATCAATACTACTATTGTTCAAGTTATCAACCATTCTTTTCTAAACGTGGTACAGTAAAATTTTACAAGGTTGCTTCACGAGTTTGCATCCCACTTACTAAATTTGTGGAATTCCTGACTATGTTTCATAATATTCCATGGCGGGATTGGGTATCGTTGTTGTTGTATGTTTCATAATGTTATAATTGAGATTATTCATTATTTGTTATTTTGCTACAGACCCAACATCAGTTACTGCCCGAAGCAAGAAAAAGTATCAAAAGAAAAAGGAAATGAAATAAAAAAAATTGGTTGCGGCACAGTTAAACCATCCCACAAACACCAAGTTCCAACTATTCCGAAGACTTGAAAAAAATGCAGATGAAAATTTTCTTCTATTAAACACTTTCTCAGTTTCTCTTGCTAATAAATGTAATCATCTACAAGGCACCCCAGCTTGACACAGTAATTCCTACACGTGCCACGGGGTTCTTGCAGCTGATCAGATGTAATTGTTAGATGTTTGAATGTTAGCTCTAAGGGTAGTTTAGTAATTTTTGATCTAAAGGATATTTTGGTCCTTTTTTTGGATAGAAATTAAGGAATATTCTAGATTAGATGTTTCTTAAGAAGAGTCTAGAAAAGAGACTTAAGAAAACATTATCATTGGAAGCACTTCTGGAAAACTTTCATCTATATATTTATATATATTGGTATCCTTGTATTTGAGATGATTGAAATAAGAGAAAACTTCATACAACAAAAGGCCCCTCCATTTTAAGTTTGTCCTAAAACTCCCTGTTTATGATTCATTGTATTTGATCTGATATTGCTTAGCTACTAGAATACTGATCCTAACAAATTGGTATCAGAGCCTGACGATGTGTTTGAAGCAAGCCTTCTGGTTGATTTCAAGATTCACTTTCTTTGATATCATTTTGGATCTGTTCTTGTTGGTGTTTGGTGTATTTGTGTGCCCCCCCCCCCCCCCCCCCCCCCCCCCCCCCCCCCCCCCCCCCCCCCCCCACGGGATGTTCGTTCGGCGTTTGAAGGTAGGAGAAATCAAGATCCAGAATTTGGAGTTGTAGAAGATCCAGAATTTGATATAGTGGGCTGAGTTAGAGAACGATTAGTAAATTTTGTGAGGAAACACCGCTTTGTTTGGATACAATTGTACTACTCAGCCATCAAATCTTCGGTTAGTGTTGTTGAGAAGTTCACATGGCTCAAAGCTCCAACTTCAGTTTGTGGACCGTGTTGAAGGTTCGAGCCTTATTGAAGCCAACAAGGTTTTTGGAACCTCTAGCCATCGCGTCCCAAACCGGTGATATGTCCGATGCCCAAATGTCAACTCATAGATGAAAAGGCGCCATTCTACGTATTTTGCTTGATCTTTTATCGGATGAGGTTCTTTACGAGGTTGCGGATGAGGAATATGGCTGCGGGTGTGTGGATAGAAATTAGAAAAAGACTTAACATGACCCCCCCCCCCCCCCCCCCCCCCCCCCCCCCCCCCCCCCCCCCCCCCCCCCCCCCCACCCCCCCCCCCCCACCCCCCCCCCCCCCCCCCCCTCCACCCTCCCCCCTAAGTCGTTGACGAATAAGTTGTTACTCAAGCCAACGGTCATGGTTTTCATTGCGGTGATAAGAGGGGCTCGGAATTAAAAGATCATCTTGATGCTGTGGATAGTCCTGTCATCCTAATGGATTGAAGTATGTTGATGTCAAGATTGATGTGGGGGGATAGATGCTGCCCTCTTCTTCTGCTTGTTTTCATTACCTCCCCTCGTATGAGAACTTTGTGATTTCCTTTGCTTGTTGGTAGAGAGACTATTACATTGGATGACTGTTCGATCGGTTTAAATTCCCGAGAGCTTCGTCGAACCATGCATAGGAATTTCGGAATCTCAACCCGTTGGCCGTTGTCAATTTACGAGCCAGGATAAAGGCAGGGCATCAGAACACCAAAGAGGCCAAAGGAAAGGAAGATTATAATGATAGATCTGAAGTCGATGATCTCGAGGGTCAAATCCTTCAAGTCACTTGTATTTTATTGCATAGGAAGGCCCACTGGAAGAACCAATGTCCTAAGCTCAAGGAGAAAGGCCAGGTAGCCGCAGTTGCTAAAGATGACTCGGGTTCGGAACGCGATTTGGTATTGTCAGTTGTTGACTATAAAGGTACACCACTTGCTTGGATCATGGATTCTGCTTGTTCTTTTCATATGAGTCCCAACCGGGATTGGTTCGTGACATATGAAGAGTTTGATGGCAGTGCATGTCTTTATGGGCAATGAATTCACCATGACCAAAGTTGTTGGAATCGGAACATTTCAGATTAGAATGGCGATGTGAATGGAGTTGGTTAGAGACGACTTCTGCAGGCCGATGTTCGTCATGTTCCAGATCTCAAGAAAAATCTGATCTCGCTCGGTGTGTTCGACTCGAAAGGTTTCAAATACACTAGTGAGAATGGTGTTCTTCGTGTTTCGAAAGGAGCTTTGGTGGTTATGAAAGCAACTAAAGGTACTTCTTCTCTTTACACTTTACAAGGTGAAACAATCACAAGTTCCTGCTTTTGTTAGTGCTACAGTGAAGAGTAATTCAGATTTGAACAAAGTTGTGGCCATATGGTCATTGGACAACAAAATACAAAAACCCTTATGAGTGAGAAGTGGCATGGTCATTTTGAGTGCGAGGAATTCTTGAAACCACAAATTTGCAAACTTTCCCCCCCCCCCCCCCCCCCCCCCATCCCCCTCCCCCCCCCCCCCCCCCCCCCCCCCCCCCCCCCCACCATTTTTTCCCAACCCCCTGGAAGATTTTTCGAGTTTGGTGAGCATTGTGTTATGGGAAAACAAAATCGGGTATTGTTTCTCGAAAGCCCTAATTTCATCAATAACAAAAGGTACTCTTGATTATCTTCATGTGATTGTTGGTGAGGCCTTCTCGTAGCCTTCCTTTCTATCGGTGGTAGTGTCGGTATGTTTCTCTCAATCATTGATGATTTCTCAAGACTGTCGTGGGTGTTTATGATGAAACACAAGAGTGAGGCTTTTGAGAATGCCAAGACATTGGTAGATTTGATTGAAAACCAAACTGAAGGAAGATTAAGCGTCTTGTATGGGCGATAATGGTTTTTGGAATTTTGTTCGAGAGAATTTGTAGCCTTTTGTCGAGATGAAGGAATTGTTAGGCATTACAATGTTCGTTACACTCGCTAAACATAAACGGGGTAGCTGATCGAATGAAACTGCGACACTGCTTAGAAAGAACTCGGTGCTTACTGTGAATGCCGGATTTAGATAGAAGTTTTTTGGGCTGAAGCACTTAATACTACTTGCTATCTATGGTAACAGGTCTCTGCCTACGCTTTGTTTGCAAGACTCCAATTGAAGTTTGCGGACCGGCGAAACCTGCTGATCTATTCAAAGCTTCGTGTTTTTGGATGCCCCGCGTTCCATTTATCATGTTAGTGACGGCTAAGTTAAATCCGAGAGCCAATACAAGGCATTTTTATGCGGATACGGTGACGGGGCTTTAAAGGATATCGAATTTGGTCCACCATCGGAAAGATAGAGTCATTCTTAGCGCGATGTGACATTTGACGAGTCGATCACTTGTTCGTTTAAGCCAGATTTCGGTTGAATCGACTAGTTGAAGAGGGTGCTTCGAAAAGGTGGGTGCATGTTGCCCTAAACAGGTGGAGATCGTGGAGCACGAAGTTCCAGAAAGATTCGGACCACTCGATGTTATACTTCACTAGGATCCTCAAATTCCACTCCATCATTTGGAATCATGAGCATATAGGTCTTAGCTCTGATATGACCACGCTAGAGGATGCAAAGCTCCTTGTCGTCTCGGTTTTCAGAACTATGTCGCCAATAAATGCCTAGTGCCAAGTAGACGGAAGAGGGTGGAGTCCCTTGAACCGGGCCCACACTTATCAAGAAGCTATTACTTCTTTATAAAGATTTGATATGTGGAGTGCGGGCTATTAGGTGAAGAGATTGAAATTTCTTCATAGAACAATACTTGGGCTTTGGTGAAACTTCCATGAAGGAAGAAATGTTGTTGGTTGTAAGTGGGTTTTCAAGGATAGTAAACCGGCTTATCGGGCTCGGACAACATTCGATTCAAGGCACGTTTGGTCGCGAAGGGATTTAGCCAAAAGGAGGGAATCGATTACAATGAGATTTTCTCCCCAGTGGTACGTCATACATCTATTCGTGTGTTACTATCCTTAGTAGCACATCATGACTTGGAATTGGAACAATTAGATGTAAAGACTGCATTCCTTCATGGTGACCTTGAAGAAGAGATTTATATGAGTCAACCCGAAGGCTTCGTTGTTCAGGGCAAAGAAGACTATGTTTGTAAGATCCGAAAATCTCTCTATGGTTTGAAACAGTCGCCGAGACAGTGGTACAAGAGATTTGACAGCTTTATGGTGCAGCATGGTTTTAGTAGAAGTGCTTATGACTGTTGTGTCTATCATAAAAGGGCACCGTCGGGATCACTTATCTACTCGTATCTCTTTGTACGTTGATGATATGCTCGTAGCAGCAAAAGATATGGAGGAGATTAAGAAGTTGAAGATCATTCTCAACACGGAGTTTGATATGAAAGATTTGGGAGCAGCTCGAAAGATTTTGGGCATGGAAATAATTCGAGACAGAAAACATGGTAAGCTTTTCTTATCACAGAAAAGTTACATTGAGAAGATTATTTCTCGCTTTGGCATAGTTTGGCGAAAATTGCGAGTAAATATCTCCTTTCTCGAACAATTTTCGTTTAACGACTGCCCTTCTGCACCTCAAAGTGAAGCAGAGATAGAGTATATGTCCCGTATACCATATGGCTAGTGCTGTTGGGAGTTTGGTATGGTTAGGGTTTGACACGAGGCCGGATATAGTCTTTCACGCGATTGAGTTGTTGTGTCACGGTAATATGCCTCATCCTGAGAATGAGCATAATGGAATGCGGTGAAACGCATTTTTCGCTTATTTGAAAGGGACATTGATGTTGGCCCTTATTTACGGTGGATGATCGTGTAATATGTGGTTGCTCGAGTTACTCAGATTCGGGACTTTGCTGCTGATCTTGATTGCTTTTAGAAGATCACTTATAAGGATATGTGTTCTCTATTGGAAGTTCCCGGTTTGTAAGTTGGAAAGCTACATTACAACCATCGGTCGCTTTATCTACTAACGGTAGCGGAGTATATGGCTTTAAACAGAGGCAGACTTAAGAGATGAACGAATTTGGTTGAAAGGTCTGATTGAAGATCGTGAGTTTCCTCAAGATAAGCGATCGTGTTTTGTGATAGCAATGAGTGCTATTGTTTGGTAAAGACCAAGTTTACCATGACCGGGAATAAACCACAGTGATGTCCGTTATCACTTCATTCGTTCCGAAAGAAGGAATCAAAAGTGAAGAAGATTGGCACCAAAGACAATCATGCGTGATGTGTTTACTAAGATCCGCGTTCCTTTGAGCCAAGTTTCGTCACTGTTTAGATTTGCTCAATATTGATAATTGGAAATACGGAGCTACTTAGGAGCTAAATTCAAGGTGGAGATTGTTAGATGTTTGAATGTTAGCTCTAAGGGTAGTTTAGTAATTTTTGATCTAAAGGATATTTTGGTCCTTTTTTGGTAGAAACTTAAGGAATATTCTAGATAGATAGTTTCTTAAGAAGAGTCTAGAAAAGAGACTTAAGAAACATATCTAGGAAGCTTCTGGAAACTTTCTCTATATATATATATATATTTGTATCCTTGTATTTGAGATGATTGTAATAAGAGAAAACTTCCATACAACAAAAGGCTCACCATTTTAAGTCTTGTCCTAAAACTCCCTGTTTTTGATCATTGTATTTGATCTGATATTGTCTAGCTACTAGAATCTGATCCTAACAGTAATGTTGCATTCAATTGAAATCCCCAAATGATTGCATGAGCTGGTATCCTCCCTGCAATGAACTGACAGCAACAAGAAGCATACATCTAGGGAAATATCTGACCGTAAATTTTGGAAAATCCATTACTAGACGCCTCAAAATCTTGGTATTTCTAGCAAATTTGGAGACGTGAAATGTGATGAGACTGAAATAAGCAAAAGAATATAAACGGAAACTGTGCAAAGGGGTAGTTCAGTCACTTTGATGCATGAGTAATTGAGTATGTGAACGGAAATCAATTTTATCGAACTATACATGTACAAGACTCTGCCACTGCATACATTTAGGCAGATATGCGAACAAGATTAACAAGAAGAAACTCATTTCTAAGTTACAGAAATCGACCTAAAAGCCAGAATTCGCTTAGCTAACTACGCATCTGCTCTTCAATAAATACCTGAAAATTCTCACACAAAATTTGAAAAATTAAAAACCTCTACATCACGAGCAACTATGAATTTAATAAATAAGCCTAGAAAAAAGTATTCATAAAGAAAAGGTATCAGCCATATAATTCACCCTCCATTCCATGTGATTGGCCACCGTTAACTAAGCATATGTTGCCAACCATTACCTTCTAAAAATTTTATTTGTGTTGAAACAATATGCTTGAATTTCACATTTAATAGATAGTAACAAAGGTAGAAAGTACACACCTGTCCATTGTTCCCAGCATCGTTAAGGGGGGCTACAGTGGACTCAGATCTGCATTTAGCATGAACAATTGGACCTAGTTGAGATCTATCTATGCCTACAGTTGCCCCTGTGGGAGTATTCATGTAAACAGCCCCCCTGTACATCCATTCTTCTGTCTCGTCACTGTAAAAATCCTCAAACGGCTCTCCGCATAATTCACAAGCATTCTGGTCCTCGTCAGCTGGAACAGCCAGTTCTTCATGGAAGGCTTTTGCTTACGGTTCCTCGATACTCTGTTCTTTGTCACGTGCCAATCCATATGACTGCTGTGCTCTTCTTGCATTTTAAACCGAAGACCACAGGTTTTGCACTGCCTAGGAAGATCAGCATATAACGCGGTTATTGCTTACTCGTGGCGATTCTTGATAACATCAGGATGAAACTCAAGCCCAACGCTTGCCTATACATAGAGCTAGATAAGTCAGAAAGATCACCAGTGTGGAAAAATATTAAGAGGGTGTTTAGATATACTTTTATGTGACAGAAAATGTTCGTTTGTGTTTGGCCAATTATGTAATAGATAAAGAACAACATGGGGTATATAAGTGACTTTTTTCTACCTTTTGACAATCAGCTTCGTAACAGTTAGTATCATATTGATTATTCAATACTGATTATTTGAGACTAAAAGTTGCAATAATCATATAATCACTTCCAAAACACAAATCCAAACACCCCCATAATACATACCCCCTATGAAGTGTTTTGGTTTGTATTTTGAACACAACAATATGAAAGTTGCAAAAATCAGTTTTGATGTTCCAATAAACATAATCTAATTTAGTCAGATTTTGGATAATCAGTTTCATTATAGTTGGCTGTAACAATTATCAAAGGCTAAAATAATATAGCCGAACTTTAACCATACTATGATCTCAGAAGACATGTCTTCTTATTTCACAAAAATGTCCTTTGGTAATTTTATTTATCAATTTCTTAAATAATCAGAATTATCATACAATGGAACAGCTGATTATATTATAATCACTATCTCCTCATCACATTATATTACAGCTAATAACTTTTTTTGATTATCCGGTCACATCATCACTTTAAAACGTGCATCAAACACCTTAGAAGTTACAGTAGATTGTGTTATAGAAAAATTACCTGTTCAGGGCTCGGTTTTGTCAGTAAGAGCAGACCTTGGGCCATAAGAGAACTAAATAAACGAGAGTGTGCACCACCTGCTGGCTGTGGCGGAGCAATTGACGGATGTTGAGGAATGGACGCCATGGGCAATGAAGGAGGTAGCCCCGGAGGTAGAGGGGGGAAACCTACACCTTGTGCATGAAAAGGCATAGAAGACTGCATGCCAGGAACTTGATTAGAAGCACTTCAAGGGGCATCAAATCTTTGAGGGGCATATGCGCGTATCATGGGTTGTATGTTTAGATGAGACGAAAGCACTTCAAGGGGCATCAAATCTTTGAGGGGCATATGCGCGTATCATGGGTTGTATGTTTAGATGAGACGAATTATAAGGTAAAGGAGGTGGAACCATATTTGGTTAAACATCATGGGGAACAGGTAACTGAGGTTGAAATTTACCACCTTGACCTGGTATTTGTTGATTGGAAGCGAATCCAACCTGCTGATTAGGGAGTTGAGGTAGTTGGTTTCGTGCTCTGTTTTCATTAGCATCGAACTGTTGACGGAAAAAAGGCACATTGTCATTTGCTGCTGTATTGGTAGCATTTAACATGTCATACGAACTCCCAGTATGATTCTTATAAGGATGCGGTGGGATTGGAACCGGAACGGGCTGAGATGCTTGCATATTAACCGAGGGTCGCCAAGCTCCATTGGAGCTATCAATGAGAGAGGGCCTTGGCACATGAGGATTGTAATTATGTCGAGTAGCCCAAGGCTGATCATGAGAACGATTCCACACTTCTCGTGGATAATGAAGAGCTGGATTATCTGACGGCTCATTGCGTAATGCAGTAATCTTCCGCTTTAATCCATGATCAGACTGCAGAAAGACAAATATTATTTTCTAAGCCTAACAAGAACCTTAAGCATTCTGATTCAGAAATCAGACATCAGAAATGAAAAAATCATTAACAGTATAAATATTGAAGTATTATGTTTGTGTGTGTGTACCATGATCACAAGTTGTAGTTGATATAGTTTGGAGATAACAATATGGACAGGCCGGGAGATTCAGCTAACAGGACCATTTTGAACCGGGTGTTTTATAAAGGACGGGTTCGGGCTGAACGCGCAACCACATTTTAGTCCATTAGTTAGTATAGAATATATAATTAATAATATAGAAGATGAATGCATTAAAAGTAGACGTTGGGAATTTTCAGGTTTTAACTCAATTGACCCATTTGATATATAACACAACTCAACCCATTGATAAGTAACTGAGTCAAAAATTTCCCCGCTAGTTATAAGTAGTTATCAACAGAAGAAGATACCCAAAGAGTACAATGTAGGAAAGATGGACAATAAGTATTCATATATGGTGACTTACAGGCTACTGTAAACTTATAGCACAATCTTGTTAAACGACAAGATAGAAACGAGTCAAAATAAATAAGAATGTTTTGTTTAGTTTTTATAGCAGAGCAGTCTGGTGCAGGTTTAAGAATTTACAACTTTTTTAATAATTAAAAGAAAAACTTGTGAACTATAAACCTTCAAAATTGTACCGTAGAGTGGAATTTTGCTTAATATATTTATATCATAAGCCTTTCTTAAAAAAAGCATGGTTTTTGATTATAATGTAGTTATTAACTGTATAATTTGAGACCCTTTAACAGACAAATACCCAATAATTCAGAATGCAAGCTAAAAAAAAACAGTAGAGATATATGAGGATGATTTGATATTCACTATCTCCATATGATAGCAACGTTTTCATTAGATTTCTTTCATCACATGCATAATTGCAAAAGAACATACTAGAAGCTACATACAACACTAATCCCCAATGGATGGTGTAAAAGACAACTGCTATGGAAAAAGAGTAGTGTTCCGTCGAAAAGCTTACACTATCTGCATTTGAGTTTTCAAGTTGACGCCTTACCTCCAAATACTTTGGATTGACATGTATATCATGAGCAGGTCTCGGAGATTCTGAAGCTTTTATACCAGAAAATGGATAACTTGATCAAGGGGAAAACTGTAATTGAG
Source organism: Tanacetum coccineum (assembly GCA_026074375.1). Lineage (NCBI taxonomy): Eukaryota > Viridiplantae > Streptophyta > Magnoliopsida > Asterales > Asteraceae > Tanacetum > Tanacetum coccineum. Next base: position 28,933 of record BQNB010017881.1, read on the forward strand.
TTTCAATCTTGCGAAGGACAGATGACGGGAATAAAGTTGACCAGATACCAAAAAGATGGCGCATGGAAGGATGCATATTTGGGTGGACTTGCCTATACGCCAAACAATATACCTAAACAACAATCAGCGAAAAATAAAAATTAGCATAATCATATATCTGAAACTTCTATACTGTGTAACAGCATGAAAAAAAAAATTATGCCACTAACCTCAGGCAAGCGGGCGGAAAAATGCCTCACGTAGTCTTTACCAATATTTTTGACAATACTATCCAGAAGATATAGAGAAGGAAGTTTATGTTCAACTGGAGCCTAGATGACAAAGTAAACAACATATGTTAGATAAACTTCAAAATGCGCCAATGAAATGCCCATACCTACTTTTACGAGTAAAGAACCATCTATGTAGCTCAATTAGACTTGGGCATACGAATATATAATTTAAAAAAAAAACAAATAATGTGGAAACTTTAACATGTATTATGGCATATTCACATAATCACTTCCACTGTGTTCAAACTTCATACTGGCAACTGGCTAGTCTAAGTTAGTTATCTATTTACAGCAACACACACTAATTTTATATATGGCTGCAGATATAACAGTTGAAGTTATATAGATTAGCTAAGATAAACCGACTATGAGAGACAGATTCATGTGGAAACTAAGGGAAAACACTTAGGACCAAACATCGGAGAGTACGGAATAGCACATAATACATTAATTAACTTGGAAACTAAGGTGAACTATTTAGGACCAAACTTCCGAATGAGTATAGTATACTACATACATCAATCACAATGTCTCAAAACACATTTCTGCGATATCCCAACCCCTCATCTCGTGCGCCTTAAAGTAACCCCATTTTTTCATCCGAGACAAATGTTAGGTTGTGTTTGTTTTTTCAGACGTTTTACATTTAAACTACAATACCATGTTTGCGAGAGTAGAGGTGAATCTGAAAACAAACAAACAATAACTTTGTGCGCGTGCAGACATAAGACGATAGAAAACATTCTTTTTCAAAACCTATGCGCGCCTGTAAAACAGAATAAACGGCCTTTTTCAGAAACGTCTGTGCGCCTACATACCTTTACTTTTTTGGAAAAACAGAATACAACCTTAGTTTTATGTTTTTTACCAAATACCGCGTTTTATTATTCCTTCAAGCCTACTCCAAACTGTTCCGAAAAATAGCCTATTCTTGAATTAGAGCAATTACTACTTCTTTCAGTACAGCATACCCAAAAACCTATATACTTTTTTGCTAATTTTTGTAACAGAATTCTTTCACCTGATACAACTCCATAACCAGTTCAACAATTTAACCCCCAAAACACCAAAAATTCCAAACTACGTTCGGATATCACCGAAAGTAGAAAACCTTAAACAATTACTACAATTTTGAAACAAATTAACCCCCCCACAACACCAAAATTTCCAAACTTTACATTCCGATATCACCGAAAGTAAAAAACTTTTAACAATTACTACAATTTTAAAACAAATTAACGCCCCAAAACACCAACATTTCCAAACTTTACGTTCCGATATCACAGAAAGTACATCAATAAATTTAATTAATTTTAAATAGAAAAAGCTAACAAATTAGCATCAGCAAAACCAAAATAGCTAATTACATTACAAAATACTCGATAACAGAACGCTGCCGCCTGATATAACTCGATAATCAGTTCAACCCCCCAAAACACCAAAAATTCCAAACTTACGCTACGATATTACCGAAATATAAAACGTCACAAAAAAACCTAGCAAATTAACAATTAACAAACTTTATACAAATCAAACACAAAACTACTACAAAACCTAAACAATTTGCCCCGATAAAAAACGCTCATACTTCCCGTTCCTCCTAAACGTAACTCAGATAATCGCATTCAACCGACTAATAACTAAACAGCTACTCTTAAACCTAAACAATTCGCCCCGATTCCATTCCTCCTAATTCAACCGATTAAAACTAAAGGACTACTCTAAATATAATAAACTTAGGGTATGTTTGTTTCGGCTTATATGTGGGCTTATGAGCTTATTTAATTCCCGCTTATATTTCATAAGGCCCAATTTTCCGGCTTATTTTGAGACTAGCGGGCTTATATAAGTTTATTACGATATGATAAACTTATATAAGCCTATAAGTCTCAAAATAAGCCAGAGATTTGGGGCTTATGAAATATAAGCCGGAATTAAATAAGCTCATAAGCCCACATATAAGCCCTGATTAAATTTCCAAACTTTACGCTACGATATATTACTAAAAACATAAAGCATCACGAAAAAACCTAACAAATTAACAAACTATAACCTCAATAATTCGGGCACAAATAGCATCAGCAATACGAGCGCCATGTATCCGCTGCTCGCCCGCGATAATCGTCAAGTCCGTAATAATCGGCTTGGAGTTAATAACCAATGAATAGCCGCCTCACTTTCTTATGTGGCCAAAATAGTAGTATCTTTTATTTATGAGATTTTCTAATATGTGTCACAATGGCATAGAATTACTTAATGCCCAGTAAAATCAACCGAAAACTGAACAGAACCGATAAATCAAGCTGAATTGAACTGAACCGACCTAATTCGGTTCGGTTATATAATTATGGTTTTCGCTTTCAATTTTGCTCGTTCGCTTCAGGTCAAAACTAAAAAGATACACTTAAACTATCTAAACTGATTTCTTTAGGTTAACTTCAGTTCGGTTTCGGTTTCACTAAGTTAACTTCGGTTCAGTTCTCGATTCATGTTTTCCTCAAAAACGGTTTTCAGGTCGGGTTTTGTCGGATCGGTTCGAGTTTAACCTGTTATTTAGCTCTCGATTTACATGTCTTTATTAAACCTAATTATTTCTTTAATTATGTTAATTTCCATATATAACGATATTAAATATGGTAGATAAAAGTAAATTAGAGAATTATTAATATTAGACAAGTTAAATATGGTAATTTATGTTAATGAAATTATTTTAATTGTGTACAAGCATGATACAAGTTAGAAAAAGCTTTTATCATTAAGTTAATGTAGTAGGTATAAAGATTTTTAGAGCAGTGTCATGGCTCAAGCCATAGCATTAAAAAGTGTTGTCACGTCAGCAAAAGTGCTATGACACTATATTCAACTGGCTCCCTCGTTGGCTCAAGCCATAGGGTTTTTTTTTTTTAAATAACAAATATACAATTATTTAACATAAATAAACTTCATTAAACTTAAAACAACACTACAATTAAAAAAAACATTACATAAAAATAAAAATACAATTTAGTGATCGAGGTTCCACAGATGATTCACGAGGTCGTGTCGAAGCTCATTATGCACTAGACTATCTCGAAGTTCTTTGCTTCTCCTGACATGTAAATCACATCGTTCGATCCAAGTTCGTTGCATGTTCGTCTCTGGATTAACGAACATATCTTTAAAATTCGATAATTCGAATTTTTCCGATTGCAATATCATGTTATGCAATATTATACAACAATACATGATTCTTCTTAACGTGTTTATTTGTAGAGCACGTGCCGGTTGTCGTATAATTCCCCAACGACCTTGTAGAACTCCGAAAGCTCGTTCAATATCTTTTCTTGCGCTTTCTTGAACTCTTTTAAACTTCAAGGTTTTTTCATCCCTTGCAATAGAAAATGTTTTGACAAACGTAGACCATGTTGGATAAATACCATCAGCTAAATAGTATCCTTGCTTGTATGTTCTTTCGTTCACTACAAATGGAGCTTCCGGAGCCGTATCGGCAAGAACATCATCAAATAAAGGAGAACCGTATAACACATTAAGGTCATTATTTGACCCTGGAACCCCAAAATATGCATGCCAGATCCACAATCTTTGATCCGCAACTGCTTCTAACATAAGTGTTGGGTATTTATGATCATTTCTTTTAAATTGCCCATGTAAAGCCTTTGGGCAATTTTTCCAGTCCCAATGCATACAATCAATACTCCCGAGCATTCCCGGGAGTCCATGTTTTTCTTCGTGTAAAGCATATGTTTTTTCAATATCCTCTAAAGAGGGCTTTCTTAAATACTCTTCAACGTATAAAATATATATGCATTTTGTAAAATTATCCAAACATTCGCGTGAACAACGTTCAGCAATTTGCAAATACTCGTCAAATGCATCAGGTGCTGTACCGTATGCAAGTTGACGTATGGCGGATGTGATTTTTAAAATAGGACCAATACTATTACGACCGAGAGCATCGATTCGTTGTCTAAAAAAACGAAAGTATTCGGGAAGAGGCTGAGCATCATAACTAGTGATATCATTGACTATTTTAGCAAAAAGTGTAGAACTCATACGATACCTTCGCCTAAAGTTCTCTTCCGGATATTTAGGAGGAGTGTCATCGTTGCCAAAATAGTCTTCGAGTAGGCGTTGTTCCGCCTCCTCTCGATCACGTGGAATGTATGTCCGCGTCCTCTTAATACCCGAGCCCGAACCCTCGGCTTGTTGATTTGTCATAGCTTGAAATTGTTCATACGCTTCATAAGTACGCCTGTATCGCTCCGAACGAATATATCGCTCCCGATCGTCTTGAAAATAAGCATCATAAGTTTCTAAAGTGTTTGCGAAGACGGGATAGTTTGGATCCATATTTGAAAGAAAAGTGAGTGTTTATTGATATGTAAATGAAATTGGAAGAGTGTGTGAAAAAAATAGAAAAATAAGAAGGTATTTATAGGATTTTTGGGGTATAAATTCAAAAAAAACGGCTATATTCCTTCCCCCCAACGGTCAGATTTAAAAAAAAAACACCTGGGCTGGTGGTGACGGCGCGAGAACGAACGGCGCCACCGAGGTAACGGTGCGCCGTTGGTTTTCTGGCGCCGTTGGTCTTGGCACCACCTTCGGCGCCACCGTACCTCGTTCTCTAACCATCACTTTTTTGTGCATAATTGATTTTGTTTATTTAATTTATTTTTGTGTTTTACTTTGTTAGTTTATTGTAAATATGTGATGAATGTGGTTAGTCTAATGATTCATTTTTTGTGGTGTTGTAGATGTTTAGCAGTGAAGATGACAAAGATTTTGCCCGGGGGATGGAGCTTTGAAGACTGGCGAATGATGATCTACATAGAAATGAAAATCCATGCTTGGTAAAATTGTTTTTATGTGTTTACGAGATTGTTGTTGTGTTGGTTTGTGTTTTTTTACTTATACCAAAGGTGTTTTTTGTCTTTGATTTGTGTGATTTCTTAGTAATTTCTTAGTGACGAAGAAGATTTGAAAAGAAAAGAGTAAAGAATTAGAGGGTTGCAATTTTTCAAGGTAAGCGATTGGGTTTTTGACCCAATAGAAAAAAGTGTATAGTAAAAGAAAGATGGTAAATGTAGTAGGTTAGCATTCACTCTCATATGTCAAGTCCAATGTAACTTTCATTTTTTAAGATATTTGTATGAGATCATACAAGATTTTATATTCACGTGTTGTTTTTAAAATCTATTTTACATGCAACAATTAACATGTCATATTTGAAACAAAAATATCATCTATTGTACATGCAATAATAATATAGTGCTTGATTTATTTTTCTCTTTTCATACGACAATTGTGAAACCAAATAATAATGAATTTCAAGTGAACTTGAATATACGAAGGTCAAAATTTTGCTTTACATTAACTTTTCTAACTTGAGACCAAATTGTCGCATGTTTAAGTATTTTTTTTTTGTAAAGAACAAAATTCGTGTGTTTTGAAACAATTTTATACAAACTTGATTAGACTAATATTTTATCAAATTGGGATCTTACCATTGATATAGCTTTGTATTAAAATTGTAGCATAATATGGATTTTTTACCTTCAACTCAACGAAATCAAAAGTTTAGTTTTTTAATCGAAGAACAAAACTGATACAACGCACGGATCTGAATGCTCGTTAGAATAATGTTGGAGTGTATTCATTTATAATTCTATATATAATCAAAAGAAAAGTAAAACGACGCCGTTTTCGTCGTTTAGCTACAGTGCTACAGTGCTCCCAAATTTGGGCCGGCCCATTTGACTTTTTTTTAGTAGGCAATATAAAAAAAATTGCTTTGCACAAAATAAGAATTTTTTTTACAAAAATACTGATTTAATCAGATAAAAAAATACTCACGACATGAGGCCAAAAAATTACAAAAGTACTGATTTATTCAGAGCAAAAAACACCCGCGACATGAGGCCCAACACATAAGCCTATATTAAAAAAACAAACTATTAAACATGAGACCGAACAAATAAACTCGCACAAAATAAATTAAAAAAAATTGACCCGTAGCAACGCGCGACCAACACTAAGTAAAAAGAAAAAACAAAGATAAAAAAAATTATTATTCGGGAAGAAATTAGACCCGCCGCAACGAGCGAGTTCTTATGCTTGAGCACACCAATAAAAAATAACCCGCCCCGCAGCAATGCGCGAGTACTTTGGCTTGTTAATACTATTTAAAATGTCAATTATCTAAACTACTTTATAATGGAAATTTCACCCATTTTTAAAAAGAGTAGGAATTGAAAAGTTGAAAATTGTACAAGCCTTAAAAACTAAATGTACAACTCATTCTACTATTAATATTTGTAATAATGCTAATTGATAATTTCGGATGCTTTGAATGCTAATCGGCTAATTATGCATTAATCTTTAGAAATGTACAAGCCTTGGAAACTAAATGTACAAGCCTTAAAAACTAATAATATTGACATTAAATGTGTGATTATTAATTTTATTTAATGCTAATTTTATTAGATTAGAAAGTTTCAAATTAATAGCCTCATGGCTATATAAATCTATTATATCCATGACACAATTCCTATTCACTCAATTCTCATTCACTCATCTCTCTTCTCTAACCACCGTCGGCTGCCCCTCACCACCATTGGTTGCCGCCCCACCGTCGCCGGCTGCCACTACTCGCCACCGTTGCTAAAATGTTTTTAGGTATTTTTTAATATTTTATAGAATTTAATATGATTTGAGCACAGTTTTTGAGGGTTTTTTATATATAATGAAGGTTTATGTTTTCAAATGTTTTTTATAGATGGAACGAGTGTTATGACAATGAAAATGAACTACAATCATTTAGGCATAAGGCACGACAACAAGATAAAGTATACGAGGAACGTAAAGAAAGTTGTTAGATTCTATTAGTCAACGGTCAAACGGTCAACGGTCAACAGTCAAATTAACATAACTTAGCCATCTAATAGATTCTGCATCTTCGCACCGGTATATTCTATCCGAAAGGTCATGAAGGGGTGATGAATGAAGTTTCTGATGGTGCTGCAATCTTTGCATCCAGTTATTGGCTTAGGAACAACGACATGTATCGAGTTTAATTACTCTTATCAATATTTTAGGATGAAAATAAACGTTATATTTAAAAGATACATTTTTACGTGTGTATGGTACTCGTGTTATGTAACTTTTATAGACTAACATTGGGTCGACAAATGTAAGCATGATTTTCATTTGTCATGCATAAATTATTAGTCTATACATAATTATTCTGAGCGTGTCATATGTTTTAGTATTTTTTATTTAGACGAGTTTATTATTGGCAAGATTAAGATTTTCATTAATCTCCATAATCTGGATCCTTTAGATGTATGGTGGAGGAGGGGATTAGTTTTGAGCTCAAGGTTTTTATCAATCAATACTATACTTCTATACTACATTATAAAGCATTTTTCCACCCATTCTTGAAAAGAGTATGATGTTGAAAGTTGAAAATTATACAAGCCTTGAAAAATAAATGTACAAGTCTTGAAAACTAAGAATCTTGACATTAAATGTGTGATGAAAAACTTAGAAATATACATGTCTTGAAAACTAAATGTACAAGCCTTAGAAACTAATAATCTTGACATTAAATGTGATTGGTAAAATTTGATGACTTGACAAAAATATCTTGGCCGGATTTAATAACATTAAATTGTGTGATGTTAACTGATTTGTAATATAAATTCTTTGGTGTCTTATAAATACAAGATTGACCAACTTTTTCCGACCAGAACCGGATGAACACTCTCCTGCTGGTTCAACTGGTTCAAAACATTATGTTTAATCTCCAAACCATCAAACTTTTATTATTTTTTGTTTATAACCTATAAACTTTTTTTATCACTACAAATATTTACCGCTAGGAATTCCCGCCGCTATGCGGAGGTACTCGTCTAGTATTATTAATTAGTTTATTATATCAACTTGATTTTGAATATCAGGTTCAAAAAATTTCACTTTATAAAAGTCTAAATATATTATTAATTAGTTTATTATATCAACTTGATTTTTCAAACATTTTCACTTTATAAAAGTCTAAATATATTATAAATTAGTTTATTATATCAACTTGAAACATTTTCATTTTAATATCAGCCGTTAAAAAAAAAAAGTCCAAGTACGTAGATTCCAATCTTCGGAAAACGTAATGTAATGCTATTGCGTAAAGATGGTACCTGAAAATCATTATTACCATTAAGTTAAAATTAAATTGACTGAAAACAATACTCGAAGAATAACATACATCTTAAAATATGCATGTGTGTAACGTTTTTCAAAACAATAAAAACAGCATGCTAAAAAAAGTTTTAACCGTGCAACAAGGTACTTTCTAAAATGCTCCATTTTGGTAAGTGAAATTTTTTTGAGCATTGCTAAATCCTCCTACAAAATCAACCTACTTATCCTCCAACACACAATCATATAATATATATTTTTTCCACTTATTCTCTCTCCAAATCCAAACCGTCAGTTCCGCCATGTGTCAGGATCCTGTGTGTAGAAGGATTTGTAGGACATTTTTTAGGAGGAATTAGCATTTTTGAAATTTTTTTGTTCCACTTAATGTAATGAACTTTCAAATTTTGTGTTAATTTGCACCAACATGGATAGGCAACCGGATAAAAAAAAATTTACCTGCTAATAGTCTACGTGGCTTTTTTGTAACACCAAATATATAAAAACGAGTTTATTAACTGTATAAGTCAAATTCTTCCCCAACCCAAATCAGATACAACACACTCGACATTTCCCCCAATTTCATCTTATAAACTCTAACCTTTAGTTTTCATATAATTGAACCATTAACCCTAATTGAACAATTACAATGCGTTTAACAGTCAATTTTCATCATGATGGTACATTTGTCCCATCACCTCTCATGTATTAAGAAGGAGACGAATCCACAATTCGTGATATTAAATTCGAAGGGATGACACTTATTAGGTTGTCCAAGCTACTTCAAGGAACAAGTATGAACCCTAGATTACTAGCCTATATGTTCAATCCTTCAACAGTTCCTCAAGATCTAAACACCAACCCACAATTGCTTTTGACAATATTTAACTTCATTGCATTTGCATAAGTGCTTTTTTAGCCTATGCTTTTGCTACCCTTTGTTGGGCTTTAACTAACACAGATGCACGCAATAGTGCTAAGTAGCTAGTCCTTTTTTTTACCAGAGTTTAGTTTGTTTTGCATTCTTCGTAGTCCTTTATTTTTGTCATAAGACTTTGTAGAGGGTAGCTAATCCACTTGTACTTGATGAGTAAATAAAATGAATGTTTAAACGACTGTAAATGCGTTTTGAGCATTTTTTTTAGAACAACGGATATTATTATAAATGAACTAGCAAGAAGCTAGAAAACTAAACGTTACATGATTACAAGAGAAAGGGTTTTTAGCCAATCAACCCAACTAAACTTTAACTTACATCTATATCTACACCGATAAAAAGATCGTGACACAAGATCATCAAAAATCAGCGCTTTCAGAGGAATACTCAAACCAAATAGTAATTTATTTCAAAAATTACAAACTAACCACCAGATGGTATAAAAGACATCTTCTAACATTTGTTTAAGCTTGCAAGAAAACTTGAGATTCGACAACCAACCCACCCATTCCTCGTACGAACCAAACTCCGACACACTAAAATCCTACCAGGTAGCAATTTTACCATAAATCTCTCTCGCCAGATAACATGAAAAGAAAATATGGCTTGAAGATTATGCAAACATGCCACAATTCGGACATAAAATAGACTGGATATCCACTCCTCTTCGAGACAAATTAAAAAGAGTAGGTAAACAATCCAATCTAACCTTCCACGCGTGAATATTGACTTTAATCAGAACAACCTTTATCCAACATGTCTTAGAAGAAACCTTCAATTCGGTAACATATGGTCGTCAATATGTCTCCTAACTGAGCAAACAGAGAAGACTCCCGAACCCTCCAACGATCAAACCCATCTATCTTGCATCACAGGAAGTTGAAAACCCACCACGTTGGTTGACAGCTCTAAAAAATTCTCAATTCAGCCTCCACTCTTCCTACCTACATAAAAACGAAAAAAATAAACGACGCCAGAGGAATAACCCAAATGATCATGAGCCAATTTAGCTGCTACTGTGATCTTCTTGAAAGATTCCAACTCATACACTCTAGGATATAATAATTTAAAAGCAACATTATCTTTCCAAACGTCCTCCCAAAACAAAGTATCTTCACCATTACCCACCTTTTTCTTTATAAGACCAAGAAGATCGATCCCTTGCTTCTTAATATGTGTCAAATCTCGAACAATATCTAGCCAAATAGATGCACGAGATGACTTAGGAGAATTACTAAGAGAACCATCCTCACCATGCACAGCTTGAATAACCCTAGCCCACAACGATCTATTATCATTTCTAAAACGCCACACCCACTTAAACAGAAGAGCGCGGTTCAAGGCATAAAAACTTGAAACACCTAGACCCCCTTTCTCTTTAGAAGCTAACACACTTTTCCATCTAGCCCATGACATTTTCTTTTCATTATCCTCCACCCTATTAAAAAACGTCTTCGAATAGACTCCATTCTTTTTTAACACTTGCATAAGGACTTTAAACATGGGCATATAGTAAATAGGAGACGAACCTAATACAGATTTAAGAAGAGTTAACCTTCCACCTATCGAAAGAGTCTCCATCTTTCATTTGGAAAGCCTTGCCAACAATTTATTAACGATCTCATCCCATGATTTTATTCTTGACATCATACCATCGACTTTGAAACCTAGATAAGAAAAAAGGGGGCTTGAGCGTCAAACATCTTATCATTTAGGGAGCATGATTTACTTTATCAAAGTCGAATGCTATCCCCATTAGTTTACTTTTTTTTATATTTATACGAAGTCTAGAAGCTTTAAAGAAACAATCCAAAACATGCACAATAGTAGAAATATTTAAATCACTTCATTGCCCTATAAACACGACATCATCTGCATAGAACAAATGGGTTGAATGCAGCGTCGTCCCAATGGAAACTCCCTTGAACATACCTTCATTAACAACATTCTGAAATGAGAGATGAAAGCTTTCCATAATTAGAATAAATAAAATTAGAGAAAGTGGGTCTCCTTGTTTAAGACCTTTATGGAATCAAAATTCTTCTGTAGGACTCCTATTAACAAGAACCAAACCTCTATAAGATCTTAAGAACTTTGAATCCAACCACGCCATAGATCACCAAAACCAAATTTCTTCAAAACATCATCCAAATAATCCCATCAAACCGAATCATAGGCCTTTTCAAAAACGAACCTTAAAAATCATAGTTTGCTTCTTCTTGGATTTACACCACTGAATTAATTCATTCAAAATAAAAAGGCCATCCGGAATTTGCCTATTCTCAATGAAAGCGGATTGAACTTTGTTCAAAATATCTCCCAACATAGTAACTAAACGATTCGCCAGGATCTTAGTAATAATTTTGTACAAAATCCCAATCAAACTAATAGGTCTAATATCTTTAACTATTTTAGCGTCTTGCATTTTCGGAATCAACGCAATAAAAGAGGAATTTCCCCCCACTAGGAAATGACCCATATTGAAAAAAATAAGACACTGCATCCATCACATCACTTTCAATAATACTCCAATACCTTCGGTAAAAACTAAAAGTAAAACCATCCGGGCCTAGGGACTTATCCAAACCGCAATCCCACACGGCCTTTTTTATTTCATCCTTAGTAACGTTTCTTTCTATGTCTACATGTTGCTTTATGGTCCAAAATATTAGTGAAATTTCCATGTGTAAATGAAAACGAGACTATCCTAGGGCATTAAACCGGTCCTCAAAATGAGACAAGAACTCGTTCTTCACCATATCAAGGGAATCTATCCAAGCTCCTTCAACTAATATACCACGAATTGCTAACTGATTTCTTTTTTATAAAGGATACCATGAAAATATTTTGAGTTTTCATCTCCTTTAATCGACCATTTAATCTTAGCTTTCTGAGCCACTTCCAACGAATCTAACTTGTCCAAGTCTTGTAACGATTTCACAACATTCATACGCGTATTAAGAAGATCAGAATTCGCATCTCCTTTATATAAAACACTATCAATATTAGCCAATGTGTCTTTTAGAATTAGTTTCTGAGCTTTATTGCTATGTTTCTTAACTTTTATCTAACTACACACTTTCTATTTAAGGTGCTTCGGTTTCTTCATAAACCTAACCATAACATTAGTCTTAGAAGGAAAATAAGAACTCCAAACCTCTTCCACAAACTTATCAAAACCCTATATTTTGAACCAATAATGATAAAACTGAAAGGGAATGGTACCGTAGTCAAAACATATCTCTCGCATTAAAATAGGCCGATGATCCGACAAATATCGATCCAAGGTACTGGCAGAAATATTCGGACAAAACTCCATTAAACCTTCTAAAATTAGAAAATGGTGTAACTTACTCATTTTAGTAGCGGATTTATGAACCCGTGTTAACGAACATCCTCCCAAAGGAACTTCCACCAATCCTCCTAAAGAGATGAACATAATTGAAATTAGCAGCTCCTTGCACGTTAAAAGTAGAACCAAACCTTTCATCTTGTGAACGAACTTCATTAAAATCACCCATAATTACTACTTCACCATCCCAATTTTCAATCACATAATTCAAACAATCCTATAACATCTTTTTTTCCAGAAAGCTCTTGTAGAGTATACACTCATATTATTAACATACTCTTGGCGTTAAGCGCCCACTCGCCTTTAATAGCAACAAAGTAATCGCAAATTGTTGAATTTTGTTTATGAAACAATCTGGATCATTACACAGAAAGAATCCCACCTGAGTTTACCTAACGATAAGGGTCGCACACAAATTCAAATTAAATTACCCCCAACACAGCTTTAATAATACATAGATCCACAGAGCTCTATTTTTGTTTCTTGAAGAGAATAACAAGTTCCCTTATTATTACAACACAACTCTTTAACCCAATCTTTTTTGGCCTTTTGGGCAAGGCCTTGAACATTCAATGATAGAAAATTCATCGATTAAACTCATTCGCTCCTTGTCTCTCGATGATCTCTTCTATATTTCTAATGCAATCATCCATCTTATAATCCATTATATGACCCACTTTCACTAAATCATCCATAAGTTGTAAGATGGAACCCGCTGAATGTGGAATCTCCACTTGTTTAAAATGTCTAGAACATGCAAACATCTCTCCATCCTCTTTTGATGTCCTAGGTGAACTATTCTTGGATTTTCATAATCCTAACAGATACTAATCTGTCACACCTCCAAACAGGGCATGGATGAAATCACGTGTTCGGGGGCGTGACGTCATAATATTTATCACACAAGATACAAAGAACGACCTCTAAGGGTACGTTTAAAAATCCAACATCGTTGCATTAAATAAAATAGTTAAAGGTTTACATAAGTTCTTAGATAATATGCGGAAGCAAATAAAAGGTTTCAAAGTTTGACAACGATGTTAACATGGATACATATAACACTTGAAAATTAGTCCAATGCAAGGCAAAACCGAAAAGCAAGTAAAGACATCCACAGCTAAGCACCTGAGAAAAACATGCTAAAACGTCAACATAAAGTTGATGAATTCATAGGTTTGAATTTAGTATTAAAAGTGGACCACAAGTTTACAGTACGCATGTGACAGTTATAACAGATACAACTTCACATAAAAAGTATTTACTGTTGCGCTAAGCTCATGACACCGAGACTCAATTCGATGCAGAACATTATATGCCAAACAAGATATTAATTGCCCTACAGGTATCTGACCAAGATAACCTAATGAAATCCGACATGGTATATATCCGTTTGTTCGTGTCTCCCGAATCTAGTAAGCGCTACTTACCCGGATAAGGATAATTAGTCCCAATAGATCTATTTACAACATTCGCGCTCACTCAACCGGTCCTTCGGTCAAGAAATTAACGGTTCATGATAGTTCGGGCATAAGTGGTCTATTCGCAACTTAGGCAACACGTAATCAGGAAAAGGCAACGTAAAGTAACTGTGTCCATAGTTTAAAAACAAGCAATGTTTCTCACCCCAAAGTAGTAAAGTAAAGATAGTAAAACGTGGGGCTATGAACTCACCTTTAGCAAATGGTGAGATAAATATCAATGAAGAGATAAAATGCCAAGAGGTCCTACTTGAGACCTAAATCAATGACGCGTCTTAGAAAGACGAAAAGTATACGAAACTTGAACGAATCATTTATAAAAGAAAAGACATCCACGGGTGTTTGTGCCTTGGTTTAATTAACAAAACATGACTATATAAAATCATAGAGTTTGTCGTTAAGTTTCGGCGTTTAACCAAAAATAACCATTTTAGTAAGTTTATATTTTAGGAAAGTTTTTAGTTTCGAGACGTTAATACCGTCCCATATATTTGCTTAATCCATATTTTCTTAAACGCACTAGAAAATCCTAAACATTTAACTTTCATGTCTATCTTACTAGTATTCATTAAACTTATTATTTTTAGTATCTTTAACGCTTTCCCTAAAATATGTTAACGACGTTTCTAATGATGCTAATCATTATATATGTGATACTATATGTTTCACTAGCATTTTAAAAGCTCAAAATATCTCGAAAGTATCCGAAAACTCATTTTACTATTCACATCAACACCTATGTAAATTATTTTGTCGAAAAATGTTTCAAGTTTTATTTGGCTATAACTTGGCCGTTTAAAATCCAATTTTAGTGTACGATACATGAAAATCTATCTACTCGAAACGAGCTCTCCAAAAAGTACTTTTACGCCTAATGAAAACATTCCTAAGTCGACCAAAACCTCAAAACAATTTCGGATCAGCAACTATGTATTTCACAAACGCTTTCAAAAATCACACCAAACTTCACAATAGTGCATAATCTAGCCTATTCTCCATTCACAACTAATCCACAACAAAACCATACCTAAAACTAACATAATCCCTTCATTTCTATTGTTGCAACTCACTTTTCAACTCGCCTTACCAAAACCATAGGGTCATAAACATGTTACTTCCATTTTTATAAAAGATGACAAGATATTATTTCATTTCTTTTAGAAAAATTTACACAAACACTATAGGAATCATAGATCTATGCAAGAACATAAACATATGTAGGATGAAAGTAGAAATGAAAGTATAAGTTTCAAGATAAGCTTACAAATATAAAGAACAAGCTTAAGAAAACACAAGAATGAAGATGGAAGACTTGGATCTTGAAAAACCCCAAATAATAACCAACCCTATTTGTAGAATCTTAAGTAATCCTTAAATCAAATGATCAAACCCCTGGAACACCCTTAGATATGATTAGAAATAATCTTGGAATGAATGAATCTTGCTAGAAATCAAAACTATAAAATGATGGTGGGGGTGGCTTTGTACCGTGAGCAAGAAAAGAGAAAAGAGAATAGAGAAAAACTTTGGAGGCTTGTAAATGAATAGTGAACCCTAAATGTGTCATCACTTGATATTTATAGGGAGTGGGATAAGGTTAAGGGTTCATGACTAGTCAACCAAGAGTAAAACCAATGGCTAAGTGACCAACACACACCAAGAGTGTGTGTGGTGGTGGGTTCGGACGCACAAGACCAGGGGGTTTAAGCTTAAATCACTAACCAACTAGTCACTTGAAATTAAATCAAGATTACATATTGTATCATAGTAGAGAAGTGGTCCAAGGTTGGCATGCATAAGGACAAGATGTCTTACACCACCTTGCATGCCTTCAAAACATCACTATCTATGCATGTGATGTAGTGTTCTCATTTAAAATTCAAATTTTTGGTTCCTTTTCTTTTCTTTTGCTTGCACCTAAAATTAGAGAGGTTAAGGGGGGAGGGGGGAGGGTTGACCACCAAATTTTGACTTCTAAACCCAACATATACGATAACTAGAGTTTACACGAAAAGATTTCGAGTTTCCAGGGTTCCGTTTGATCAACAACGCGAATAACGTAAATTAAACGTTAAATCGTAAAAACAACTTTCGGAAGTGATCGTAAACTACGAAACACTTAGAAAATATAAAATAGCTCATATAATATCTAAACTAATCAAAATTCGATGTCGAAACGCGTCCGATGACGTTTTTCAGATTTACGCGGGTTAACTTCCTGGTAGACCGCCATATTCAAACGTAACGTATAAAAGTAAAAAATAATGATCGGAAAAGTTTAAAATATTTACCTGAAATTTACGGGGTGTGACATAAACCCTAGAAAAGATCTAGGCTTTGCCACGTGTTTCAGCTAGATTAATTAAGGGGAGCACATTCTCTTCAGCCAAGAGGAAGGCTTCGAGTATAGGCTCCGAGATTGTGCCCATGTGCGGTTGTTTGCACGAGCGGGAAGCTAGGATGACGTTATTTGTAGTAGAGTCCACAAGATATCATGTTTTGTCGTTTAATACCGGAGGTCAGGTCGCGACGCCAGATGAAGCACGCCACCAGGCACCATCGACGCATCGTTATGGGTCAACCTTACAAAGAAGATGCGTCTAAATGACCCAATCGAAGCGTCGTTGAAGGCTTATTACCACCAGTCTGGCATTTGCTCTGTAGTTTGCATATTATACCCTAAAGACACGATAGGATATGTGACAATTAAAAAAAAATTATGATAATATTGTAATCTATATAAATCACCTCCATTATGTTGCGACTTGGATTTAGCATGTCAGGAACACTGATATGATATATGAGTGGAATTCGGGTGAATGGGAATCTTTTATTTAATTTTAATCCGTTTATATTCGAGGGAATGTAGTGGTGACTGCAGTGTACGTCAGCGCAAAACTCAGTTTTCTCCTCTTTAGATCACACCACACCAAAACAGTAGTGATGACCGCATATGAGGACCGTGAACAATTTTTTTTAAATATTACATTAATAACTAATTAACAAACATTACAAATAAATATACTGAAATTAAAATACGAAATTAATATTACAGGAATTAAATACGAAATACAAATACTGAAATTAAAATACGGAACTAAAAACTAATAGTCTTAATAATATCCCACGTCCTTGATTTTTTTCGCTTCAAAAACAAGCCGTAGATAAAGCTCTAGCCAGTTCGTGTTAGATGATCATGATCTTCATTGTAAAACTTGAGGTTCCTCTCGGCATTTTTGTTGTTGCTGAAATTTTCGAACATTTTTGTTAGAGGTCTAATTTCTTTTATCACCACGTTGTGCCAATCCTCAGTCTCTCCAATTCCCTAGGCTCCTGGCGCTTTCGTTCTTCCCAGTTCTCATTCACGCTCTTTAATTCGTAAATACTCAGAGGAGGATTCCTTCCTCTGCGAAAAAACGGCATTGCAGCCATTGTGAATTTATAAGCAACGCGTCAACATGGACTAGGATCACCTGAATTGAAGTTTCTGAACGATGCACCCAAATAGTGATCTTTCGTCTTTAGCCCGGTCTCGGGCCAATTGGTGCTGGAGGACGCTCTTGATGCTTCTACATCCTCTTGAATCAGCTGCTTCATCGTTTATAGATTCACGCAATGTGTGCTGAATCCGAATGTCATTGTGACAATTTTCTGATGTCCTCGATTTTTTTAGAAGATGATTGTTTGATTTTGTAAAAACTTGGGCATTTATACTTTTTTCCATTTATGATGGTCTTTCAAAATCTTCCAACATCTGTAAATGTAAAAGGGTGCTTTGTAAATAGTACGATACTCGAGCTCAGCTTCCATTGTTGACAATATTATCACAATTGACCACTTTGGTGCTATCTTCAGGGGACATCTTTATTAATCTCACAAAATTAACTAACCTTAGGACGAATCCTATTTTCCATTTGCAGTTAACAGAATCGTAGCTTCTTTTGTCTTCGCCCATTTCTTCGTGAAAGCGCTCAGTACTTCCCTCCAAAACCCTGCCGCTTTTGCCATTTCCTGGGGACGCTCTCCTCGACTTCGCTACGAAAGCTTTACACATAGGATTTCCTCCTCAATGGTCCATCGGTTCGAGAATCTCTTGTCATTCTTCTTGGTAGGGTTTGATTTCTTGTTATATTTATCGGTTTTGGTTTGCACGGGCTCAACTTCCTCGATCGGGGAGAGTGTTTCAACTGGTTGAGGATGGACCTTCCGAATAGTTTGAACGTCGTTGTGAAGCGGAAGCCATTAATGTTCGAAATTGTCATCGTCAAGATTATAAATGCCGTGGGATGGTGAAGATGGGCTTGACGGAGGTGATTGCTCGTTGGTGGACGATAAATTTGTTTTTGCGCTTGTTGGCTATACCAAGGAACGAAATACGGATTTGGTGGGGAAAGGTATTGGATTCCGCCGTGAGTAAAATGAACCGGTGGGGATTGATCGTGTAACATAAAGTTAGGGTCGGTATTTGTTGGAACGGTTTGTTGACGTCGGGATTTGGGTGTTTTATTTTTGTTAGACATTGTTTGAGTTTTGTAGTATAGGGTCAACCTTACAAAGAAGACGCGTCTAAATGACCCAATCGAAGCGTCGTTGAAGGCTTATTACCACCTGGCATTTGCTTTGTAGTTTGCACATTATACCCTAAAGACACGATAGGATATGTGATAATTTAAAAAAAAATTGTGATAAGATTGTAATCTATATAAATCACCTCCATTATGTTGCGACTTGGATTTAGCATGTCAAGGAACACTGATATGATATTTGAGTGAATTCGGGTGAATGGAATCTTTTATTTAATTTAATCCGTATACTTCTATAATTAATAAGCAATTGCTAGTACATATACATGTGATAAATTTTAATTACGACTTAAAACTAATCAATGATTTTAGAAATCTCATCTACCGTATGTTTGGGTGTAATACATTTATTTTTCAATGGTTAGCTTAGGTCATGAGAGTGGAGGAAACACCTGATGGCAAAGCTCCCGGAGGCCTTATTGCCGAACGACAACTCACAAAACACCGCTCCTTTCTTGCGGCATCCTCATTTTCTTTTCTTTCGTCATTATCTTTCCGCAACTTTTAAAGAGAGACGGTATGTTATATGTGTATTTTATGGTATACTTTAAAGTTTTAACGAAAATGAAGGGAGCTGAAATAGTGAGTAAAACCACTAATTGCACCCTTCAATTATAGTAACATTTACACTTGTTTAAAAAAGATATAAGAAAAAAAAGATGTAAGCAATTACTATAAAATGATTTTAATATATTTTTTTCCTTGTAATTATATTTTTATGTAAAATTACATAACATATTTGTATGGAAAAGAAATAAAGTTATATAAGACACACGAAACAAAAACTAATAAAAAACGATAAATATAAAATATAAATAGATAAAAGAATATCATGCACATTTAATGGTGAGAGTTAAAGGTAGGTCAAAGTTATACATAACAACATGCTTAGACCATCCATAATGGATAGTCATATACTTGATCATCTCCATTACGCCCAATTGAAGGACACGTCTCCTATGCAAAAAAAAGACTTAATCGAAGTAATGATTGAGTCATGTGAGTATGTTTGTGTGTGTCGGTGTTTTATTTAACAACTTGTTGCCGCACTTAACTTATTACATTAACTTGATCATTAAGAATGTAACACCCTCAAAATCAGGTAGCAGCGGAATGGTAACAATGAGGTGCTACTTCAAAGTACAACAATCAAGATATAGGAAACGACCTTAAATGGACGTTTTAAGATAAGATTCATATCGATGTCCATAGCAAAAAAACGAAGATCAATACATAAGGTCCAATAATTTGATTTAAAAGTCATAAACAATTCAAGTACATAATTTAATTAAACAAAAGCTTCATCATACCAAAAGAAATGAACTTTTAAGTTATTTTTTATAAAGATAATAAAAGTTTTGCATATAGACTAGTTAGATAAAACACAGAATCCGTCTTTCAGTGATATCCCCACGGCACCCGGTCCAAATCTTCATACCCTAGGTACCCTGAAATTACATGCTAAAAGAGTCACACACAGGTTGAGTGAAAATCGAATAGTTTAACGGTAAAAATGGTGGACCCACAAGATCGAAGAAATAGTAAACACATTCAGTAGTCCCAAAGCATTTATAATATCACTAAGCTCATGTACCCGAAACCTTACTAATTTGTGCCCCAATCAGAATAAAGGGTGCATGCCACACCTAAACACCTTCTCAATGTTAACTGCACCCATCAAACTAGTGACCCAAGTAAAGTGGTGGATTGTCAGTCCCGATAGATCTATCCACAACCCTCGCCTTACTACAAATAGCAATTAACGGTTTCATGATAATAGGGACTTTCACGCAATAAGGTAACAAAGCAATAATATTCAGCAAAATCAGGATAGCATAACACTTTTTTAAACACTTAGAAAAAGCACTTGTGTCCAATAGCAAACAAGCAATTAATTCACTGCGATAGATATTGTAAAACAATCGTAGTAAAAAGGGGGCTATGAACTTCACCTCGAGTGAATGGTAATCAACAAGATATTCACAGATAGAAAATGGCGTCAACGGAAGGAATCCTAAAGGCAACCTAATCCAAATATAGGATCGTTATAAGCACTAAACAAACATTGATTATTAATAAGGTCGTATAGCTCATCATACTATGCGTTCGGAGCTATCAAAATTACGAGGGTTCCAATGTAGTGAACGTATAGGGAGCAAGGGACACTTTAAAACGTAAATCCAACAACACTGTCGATACCCACCACCGAAAGGACTCATTATGAAACTCCCTATTAATATAGTACTTGATAAATACCTACATATAGGTCAAAATAGGTTCAATCAACCATCTAATTGTTTTGGTAAAATTGTGTTTAATAAGTTAAAAACGTTTAAAAGTTACCGTTGTTAGTCAAACTACAGTCGTAACTATCCCACCGCGTTTTAAGCCCGATTTTGACGTTTCTTATGCCCACGCTTTCGTATTAGGACGAGTTATCATAATTTGACATTTTCATATTTTTGATCCTCTGATGAACAGTACTTTTACTGTTCATACCAGTTATAAATTTCAATTATTTATAGTTTTAAGGATTATTGTGAAAACCCTGTAAAACAGACAATACATATAATTCGTTTATAGCTCCGTTTTTAGCGATTCTTTACGAGCACGTTCTCGTAATTGAAAGTTCTACGAATTTATAGGTTATTACGAAAAATAATTATTTTCCTGTCCATGGAACAGTAACTTTTATAAAAATAGTTTTAAAAAGAATTAATTGTCCGTAAACTCGCGAAATTCATAACTCGTTCTGTTATTAATTGAAAAATTATACGATTCTTAACATTTTTTGAATCCTAAAAAATACTGTATAAATTGTAAAAATACCAAACTTGTTGTTTGAATAATTTTTATAAAAAGTTTTTATAAAAATTCCTTTACGGACCCCGATATTAACGTATAACTTGTTTTTACCGTAACTTTTTCGTTATTAATCTGTTTTTCGAGTTTTTTATCATTTTGTAATCGTCATGAGATGTATTATCTTTATAATATGTTAAACTTACTGTCTAAAATACAAAATCCAACAGCCCACAAATGTCTTTAATCTCACATGAAATCATAAACTTTCCTTAATTAACTTTTAATCACTAGTTTATACTTAAACATTTTCTATTTAAACCAACATGTTAACATACTTATAATTCCTTTATTCAATGATAGTATCAACTACACAACATATGTAAAAGTGTTCAAAATCATAACCACAAGTAGAAATATGTTTTTACCACGTTTAAAAGTATCCTAAAGGTGATATTGCTAAATAGAACACCTTAACACAATAAAATGATAAAGAGTAAGGGACATAAAGGTTTATAGAAACCTTATGAGAGGTAAGTGTGATGAACCAAAGTATCTAAACCCATGTTTAGATATAAAACCTAAAGCTTGCAACTCTTGAAAACCCAGTTTTCTAATGAAATCCTAATCTAATGCTTTACTGCTTCAACACTTTGAAAATACATTAACCTAACCTTCAAAAATACCTTGAGTTTATCCATAGGAAGAAATAGTAATACTTGTATGGTCCTTGAAAAATCAAGTTAATGAATCATTTAAAGGGTGTTTTTTTTTTTCCCCGTGACATTAATGAGAGAAAAAGAGAAAATGTTTTATTTTCATAAGTTTTGAGAGTGGTGTGGCTTTAATTACTAGTATGGCACTTCTTCTTTAATAGCAACAATGCAGTCAAAGCTCATTAAAATAGTCCAAGGAGGGTTTGAGGGTCGATGGGACGAAATGGAGTGGAATAAGGGAAGTGTTTGGTCCAATGTTTCTATACAAGACTAAGCATTAAGAGTCTTATGTAGTAAAGACTCAAATTAGTAGTTTGTGTGCTCTGTGCTCCCTTAGAGTGGGCAATTCCCCGAAATTTAGGAGGGGAAAAGGATTTGATACTTTTATTTTTAAATATCAATTAATACTAGAATTCCCATAAAAGATTGTATATTAAGTTGTTAAGGTATAAACTTATAAGTATATTATCTAGTTGGGTTCTTTATGGATAAATTTAGCTAACATGGTGAACATATGTAAAGTTTTATAAACTTTGATCATTGGGAATAATAATGGGTATTTGTTGAAGCGTAGATTAGATTTTTTTTGTGTTACGGTATGCTAAATGTATATTATTGCGAAACGTAAACGTTTACGTAACCAATAAAATAAAAAATAAAAAGATTATTATTACTTTCACACAATAAAATATTTGCTTTGCTTGACGAAAACTTTAATTCGATTGGTCTGTCCGTATTACGTTAAATTTTTGATTTATAGCTTTACGCGATTTAACTTAACTATTAGAATTAAAAAGTAAACCGCTACGAGAAAAAAATAATTACAAATTAGGTGAACATCGTAAATGACCTAAAAAATACAAATTTTACAGTCTCCTCCGGTTAGAAGACCCTTGTCCACAAGTCTCAAGATGCGGCAGATATGGGAAGGTAAGGTGTACAGAGAAAATATTCGGCATATTTCTTTCCGGAATTGTGTCTCACGATCCCAATGTAACTCAGCTCCTAGCCGAGAGTTCCAACGCAATTTAGACCATGCTTCACATCCCGCTCTACTAATCTCAAAGGCTTCTTCGACAAAGTCGCAATTATTCATGCGAATCTCGATCGTCATCCCAAGTCACCGAACCTCTTGGCGTCTGTCTAAACATTTCTTGAGGTGTGACACGATTAAATGGTCGTTGACACAACTTATCCCTGGGGTAACTTCAGTCTATAAGCCACCGACCCAACACAGGACTCTACGATTCAAATGGTCCCACATATCGTGTGCTCAGCTTTCCTTTCTTACCAAATCGTACCACCTTGCCCTTCATGGAGATACCTTAAAGTAACACTCGGCTCGCCAACTTGGCATTCAAGAGTTTACCCTCTACCAGCATAGGCATTTCTGGCGACTCCTACGCGTTTTCAATCTTTCCTTAATTTGAACAATCTTTACTGTCGTTTTCTTGCACAATTTCTGGACCAATAAGCTGACATTCTCCCACTATCAGTCCATATCACAGAGATCTACATTGTTTTGCTTGCCCGTGAAACAAAGCCCTCGAATGGTGCGCACAGTTAAATGGCTTGTGGTGGTAACTGTTATAATAGAAAACTCAATCAGTGGAAGATGAGTATCCCAACAGCCACCAAAATCCATAACACAAGCTCTAAGCATATCCTCGCATGTGTCTGATAGTACGCTCACAATCTGACAGTCGGATTTGAGGTTAGGTAAGCCGTACTCATGTCTAGCCTTGTTCCCCAAACGCTACCTGAAAAGCTTTCCATAAAGTGACGGAATCGACCATCACGGTCCGAAATGATTGACACCCTCGGCACTCCATGTCTTGCTACGGAATCTCATTGGAATAAATCTTTGCTAACTTACTCCGACTGTAAGTCTTCCACGAAGTAGGTAAGAAGTGAGCCGACATGTCAATCTAATCCACAACTGACCCAAATCGTATCAAGCCACAGCAACTTTTAGGCAACTTTGTGACAAAAGTCCATGTAATCTTTTTTCCCATTTCCACTCAGAATTTCTGGTTGCTGGAGAAATCCTGAGGGTTTTCTAAGTTCGCTTTAATCTTAGAACAACCGTAAGACAACTGCAAACGTACTCAGCAATGTCCTCTCTCATACCAATGCCACCATACAATTCTCACATATCAATAGTACATTCTTTATCCGCACCCAGTTACTAAAATATCTAGAAGTATGAGCTTCATCCATGAATCATTTTCCTTATACCACCAACTGCTGTCATCCAGATACGATTCAAAGAAGTAAATTTCCACCATCATCTCGTTATGCCAAAAGTGTCTTTCTAATCCCTTAGCCATTCAGTGGGGCTTTGAGATCCTTGGAAAGCATCGCTACATGTCTTTCCAAAATCTTAGTCTTTAAGTCTCCATAATGACTAGTAATACGCATTAGCACAACACGTCATTGCTTGAGGCTTCTTTCCTGCTCAAGCAATGTGTCACCCATCCGTTCGCCTGCCCGGTGCTGTGTATTTGAATATCAACCCTCGTAGTCACTGAGTTAGCTCGATACCAACCGCCTTTTGCGCATATTTAAATCTTCTGGTTCAATATGTACTAAGGAAGACTCTGGTGGCCCAGTGTAGATAACACTTTTTCGTCCCATAAAGATAATGTCATCCATAATTTAATAGCGAACACCCACCGCACACCAATTCATGAGATCGAGGTGTGGTATACAAGTATTCTTCATGCTTCTTCAACTGTCCTTGACGCATATGCTATCACCTTGCTTCGCTGCATCAGCACGCACCCAAAACCTGTTTGATGCACACAATAGACCACAAAGTCATCGGGGAGTGCTAACACAGGACATTGCATAGTTTCTCCTTCCAGAATTTGGAAAGCTTCATCTGCTTAACGCCCCACACATACGTCTTATCTTTGAGTCAACAGGGTGAGGGCTTTGCGATCTTGGAAAATTCTCAATAAACCTTCGGTAGTACCCGCCAATCCTTGAAATGAACGGATTTCAGGTGAGACGAATTCAGGGTCTTCCAGTTCATACCGACACAACAACCTTGTCTAGGATCCACCGTGGATACCATTCACGGTGACCACATGTCCAAGGAACTGGACTTCTGTAACCAAAATTCAACACTACTTGTAAAATTAGTGTGTACAACTTCTCTTTCTTGAGTAAGTCTAAAATTGTCTTCAGGTGGGCTTCATGCTCTTCTTTTGACTTTGAGTAGTATTAAATGGTCGTTAATTGAAACACAATTACAAATTTAGTCCAAGATACGGCTTGCAGACGCGGTTCCAATTAAGTCCATAAATATTGATGGTGCCGTTTGTCAGTCCCAAATTCGCAAAGACTGTGAACACAAAGTGCCCAATCGGGTTCTAACGCAGGTCTTTTCGTATAAATACTTTTCCTCTCGGACTCTCACTGATGCTATCCTGATCGAAGATCTATCTTTGAAAACAACACGCACATTGAAATTGTCAAAACATGTCCGTCAATCCTGTGGAGAGGGTAACGAATCTGTATAGTCAACTTGTTTATTTCCCTGTAGTTCAATACACATTCTCACGAACCGTCTTTCCTTCTTGACAAAGAGCACAGGTGCTCCAAGGTAAGTGACCTTTGGTCGAATAAAAACCCTTTTCCTTGAAGTTCTTTAAGCTGGTTCGACAATTCCTAACATTTCTGAAGGGGCTAACCCGGTATGAGATCTAACAACTGGCATGCGCTGGAATTAGACAATGCAAAATTCTATCTTCTCGCACAAGAGGTAACCCTAACAAATCATCTGGAATACCATCAGAGGAAATTCTCGACACACGTATGGTCATCAAGCTTTTTCTCATCATACAGCCATTATACATCAATGGACCCAAGATCCTTATTTCCGGCCTCCGCCTTGAACTTCAAGAATCTTGCCATTCGGAAGAGGAATACGGACAATCTTCTCATAACAAGTCGAGAGAGGCACTGTGATACAAAAAATAGCCAACCGAATCCATTCCAATAATTAACAACAAAACTTCCTAGCCGGGTGAAACAAGTCTATTTTGAAACAATGATTTAACAAGACTACGGTGCAAATACAAAACGGAAAATGTGTATTGGTGACTAACGCATTTTATCCGTCACTAACTCTACTTGTAGCAAGTGTTTAGAGTGGCAGGGGGCAATAAAAAAAATGTGTAAACAGCAGAGATACTACAAAAGCTCTTCTCAGCACCCAATCAAAGAGATACAACGTAAGGGATTCATTGAAGAAGAAACGTGACCCGTGACCCACATATGGATATGCTGTGATTTTCAACCACCACAAAGCTCCCCACGAGCATCCCTCATACTGCAGGTTCCCCTGCTTTCGGACAACAAGTCCCATGAAATGTCCTTATCTTCACCACAACCCGAAACATGTCACATTCTGCAGGAATCATTACCAGCACCCTGAATCCTAACACTACAATCCTTCTCCTTGGTGACCTAATCTTTGAAGCACCAGTCTGGCACTTCTTTGTGGACACGGTCCATGATGATGTAAGTCCGAACCGGTTGCAATTTGGTAAATTAAATTTCCAGATAAATCTTTCCTCCAGCAGGGGCAGCAACCCATAATGCCCTGACATTTATCCTGTCACCTCCTTTTTGTTGCTGTGATGATTGTGTTTCGGTTGCGGTTATTGTTGTGTTGTTGTGGTTGTTTATTATATGGTTTTTGTTGTAAGTGTTTCTCTGGTTGTCTTCCCATTTCCTTTTAAATCTTTCGCCCCAATTCTTGCAGCCCTACCCTGAAACTCTTGCTCGACCAGTTCACGGGCCATGTTGATTTCCTCATGCAAGGTCGCAGGCTTTGAAGAGGTGATATTTCCTTTGATTCTTTCAGGAAACCCACGAACATACCTTTTAATCTCCTTCTTTTCAGTAGGCACCAATTCATGACACATCAAGGCCAGTTCGTGGAAACGATTGTTGTAAGCTTCCATATCATCTCCTTTCAGAGTCAGAGTCCAAAGCTCTGTTCCCTCCTTTGAATTCAGTCGCTGGGCAATATTCCAGTTTCATCATAGCTTTCACGTTGCTCCAGGGGATCTGATTAGCATTAGAGAGTTCCCAAAAGTCTGCACATTACCTCCGTTCCACATGTTAGAGCATGACCCACGAACGTGCACATGGCACACTTTACTTTGTCATACTTCAGCACATTTGCAATTTCAACACTTGCTCCATCTTTTGAACGCAAAGAACGTTTCAGTCCGACTACACCTTCAGTCCCCTTGAAAGAGTGAGGCTTGCCATTCATAAATGTCTTATACGAACATTCATGCATCTCTGGTACAACAGTTCATCCAGTATTTGTTGATCCGGATCTACCAGTATTGTTTGAGTCAGCTCTAGTCTTTTCATATTTTTCAATGGCTTTGGCCATACGCTTTTTCACTATCTTCCTAATAGATTTCTTCTTAAATCTCCTGGGCAGCATGATTCTGGCAACACAAGTACACAATTCGTTAAGAATTTGTAAAGGTATGCAGAGTCATGGCACATGGTAAATAATGGAGAATGATATAAATAATCATAAATTAATCAGGATAGTCGATATTTATATAATTGATCGATAGAAATAGATATTGATATGTCAAAAGATAGACGTAAGAGATCGAATTTAAACCAAGTATTATATATCTAAGATTATATATAATGCAATAATGACAATCGGAAAAGTAAGTAAGGATCAAAAAATACGCGCGCGTGGATATCGAATAGCGATGAAGGATTCTGTATTTAAAAATGAAAGAAAAGAAAACCTTTAAACTTTGTGGTTATAGACTAGGTTTTGAAAATGACCCAGTTCCCTATAACCTTGGCTCTGGTACCATCTGTCACACCCCCAAAATCAGGTAGCAGCGGAATGGTAACATTGGGGTGCTACGTCAAAGTACAACAATCAAGATATAGGAAACGACCTTAAATGGACATTTTAAGATAAGATTTCATTCGATGCCATAGCAAAATATCAGAGTTCATACATTAGGTCCCATATGTTTTATAAGTCATAAACATTTCACATACATTTTTAATTATACCAAAAGCTTCATAATACCAAAAGATGACTTAAGTTTTTAAAGATAATAAAAGTTGCATAGACTTTAGATAAAACACAGAATCCGTCTTCATTGATATCCGCCACGGCTCCCCTCTAATCTTCATACCCTAGGACCTGAAATTACATGCTAAAAGTCAACACAAAGGTTGAGTGAAATCATAGGTTTATCGGTAAAAAGGGTGGACCACAAGATCGAAGTAATAGTAGACTCTGAAACACATTCAAAAGTCCAAAACGTTTATTATTGCACTAAGCTCATGACCCCGAAGCCTTAACTAGATTTGTGCCCCAATCAGAATATAGGATGCTTGCCAACAACCTAACACCTCTCAATGTTAAATGCACCCGATCAAACTAGTGACCCAAGTAAGGTGGGGATTGTCAGTCCCGATAGATCTATCCACAACACTCGCGCTTACTACAATAGCAATTAACGGTTCATGATAAATAGGGACTTCACGGCAATAAGGTAACTTAGCAATAATATTCAGGCAGTAATCTGGATAGCATACACTTTGTAAACACTTGTGTCCGTAGTAAAACAATCATGTCTAAAATTCACGGTTTCAAATATAGGTATTCACGATCTCAAATCATGTAGTAAACAAATCAAGCTTTAGTAAAAATAATCATGTAACGCTTACGTATAGAAATCAATAAGTTTATGTA
Organism: Tanacetum coccineum; assembly: GCA_026074375.1. Classification (NCBI taxonomy): domain Eukaryota; kingdom Viridiplantae; phylum Streptophyta; class Magnoliopsida; order Asterales; family Asteraceae; genus Tanacetum; species Tanacetum coccineum. Next base: position 58,035 of record BQNB010017881.1, read on the forward strand.
GTAAAATAAGCATGTATTCTCACCCCGAAAACAGTTTATGAAAAACATTAAAAGAGAAAAGGTGGGGCTATGAACTCAATGTGAGTGAATGAATGATCAAGGTATAACAGAAAATGCGTCACGATAAAGACGGAAAGCAACCTAATTAGATATAAGCCGAATAAGTACTAAGTGATTTTTTACGACCACCCCAAAGAGGCCTCATTATGAAAACTCCCTAGTAATATTAGTACTTTGATTAATCACCACAATCACCATCTAATTGTTTTGGAAAAATTGTGTTTAATTAGTTAAACGTTTATAATTATCGTTGTAGTAAAACCGGCGTAACTTTCGCGTTTTAAGTCCGATTTTGACATTTCTTGTCCGATTTGACGTTTCTTATGCCCACGCTTTCGTATTAGGACGAGTTATCATAATTTGACATTTTCATATTTTTGACCCTCTGATGAACAGTACTTTTTACTGTTCACACCAGTTATAAAGTTATTTTTATAGTTTTAATTATCGTAAAACCCGTAAACGTCATATTTTATTCGTTATAGCTCCGTTTTTAGTGATTCTTTCGAGCACGTTCTCGTAATTGAAAGTTCTACTTATTTATGAGGTTTACAAAAATAATTATTTCTGTCATGAACAGTAACTTTTATAAAAATAGTTTTATAAAAGTATTAATTGTCGTAAACTCGCGAAATTCATAACTCGTTCGTTATTAATTGAAAAATTACGATTCTTATCATTTTGGAATCCTAAAAATATGTATAATTTGTTAAAAATACCAAACTTGCTGTTTGAATAATTTTTATAAAAAGTTTTTATAAAAATTCTTTTACGACTCCGTTTATTAACGTATAACTTGTTTTACCGTCCACTTAAACCAACATGTTAACATACTTATAATTCTTTTATTCCATGATAGTATCAACTACACAACATATGTAAAAGTGTTCAAAATCATAACCACAAGTAGAAATATGTTTTACATGTTTAAAAGTATCATAATGGTGATATTGCTAAATAGAACACATAAACACATAAAATGATAAAAGTAAGGACATAAAGGTTTATAGATAACCTTAATGAGATGTAGTGTGATGAACCAAAGTATCTAAACCCTTGTTTAGATATAAAACCAAAGCTTGCACTCTTGAAACCCTAATTTTCTAATGAAAACCCTAATCTTGCTTTTCTTGCTTCAACACTTGAAAATACTTATCCTAACCTTCAAAATACCTTAGGTTATCATAGGAAGGATGTAGTAATACTTGTATGGTCTTGGAAAATCAAGGTATGAATTATTTTAAAGGGGTGTTTGTTGCCGTGACATGAAGGAGAGAAAAGAGAGAAAATGGTTTGATTTTCTTAAGTGTTTTGAGAGTGTGTGGCTTAATACTTGTATGCACTTCTTCTTATAGCAACTAGGCTAGTCAAAGATCATTAAAATAGTCCAAGGAGGGGGGTTGAGTCGTTGGGACAAAGGGAGGGAATTAAGGGAAGTGTTTGGTCAATGTTTCTAGTCAAGACTAAGCATTAATGAGTCTTATGTAGTACAAGACTCAAATTAGTAGTTTGTGTGCTATGTGCTCCCTTAGGTGGGCAATATCCTATGAAATTTAGGAGGGGGAAAGGATTTGATACTTTATTTTAATTATCAAGTATTACTAGAAGTCATAAAAGATGTATATTAAGTGTAAGGTATAAAACTTATAAAGTATATTATCTAGTTGGGTTCTTTATGGATAAATTTAGCTAACATGGTGAACATAGGCAAAGTTTTATAAACTTTGAGCATTGGGAATAATAATGGGTATTTGTTGAAGCGTAGATTAATTTTGGTGGTTCCGGGTATGCCTAAATGTATTTTATTGCGAAACGTAAACGTTTTACGCAACCAATAAAAATAAAATATAAAAAGTTGATTATTACTTTTGTAAAAAATAATATAATGATTACTTGACGTAAACTTTAATTTGTTGGGTGTCCGTTTACGCTAATTGTTGATTTATAGCTTACGCGATTTAACTTAACTATTAAAAATATAAGTAAACGCGTACGAGAAAAAAATAATTAGCAAAATAGATGACGTCGTAAATGACCTGAAAATACGGAATGTTACATAGAAAAGATCTTGCAAGATTACAAAAGATTTTGTGAGATTTGATATTCAAAATCCGGATTTGCATACCAGATAGCGGATCCCGTGTCTAACACTGGCCGGATCCCTTTTGGAAGGGATCCGTCGGATTCGGTGAACAGTGTCAAAATTTTCTTATAAATAGCTAGCCATTTTTCATATTTCAAGCATTCTTTTTCATACACATTCTCGCTAACATTCCTTAATCCTTGATGTTAGATGAAGCTCACTTTCATGTTTCATTTTTGGTGATTATCTTATTAGGAGAAGATGTTACCAAGTTTGCATAAAGCCTCAAATTTACTTGTTGCTAGTATCAATCATCACATCAAGATCATTCTACTAATTCTTGTTCATCATTCATTCATTGTAAACATAAAATTCACATTTGTAAAATGTAGATTGTATAAGGTTGGTTTTACCGGTGCTAGAACTTGGAATTTAGCTTTGTCCCGAATTGAGTGTTAGCGACGTAAGGGATGGTTCTACCGGTATTAGAACTCGGTATTTAACTTTTTATTGAATAAAATGTAAGCAACATAGGGTTGGTTCTACTGGTATTAAGACTCGGTATTTAGCTTTGTACCAGATAAAGTGTAAGCGACGTTGTGAGGCTTCTCCGTCAAACTAAAGAGCTCGTGGACAACGAACTCTCGAGTTGGGTACTTGGGGAGTGGAGTAGGGCAATGAATGTGTCCTTGTAGCTGAACCACTATAAACACTCGTGTTATGGTTGTATCCCTTTTTTATGCTTATTTACTATGTTCATTATTTACTATTTTGTATTTACAAGTATACAATTGTACACATCAAAAATCATTGATTTCGCATAATGTATTACAAATAAATTAAAAAACGTAAATTTTACTTGGTAAAATTATTCAGCACCTCTTCTAGTTTTTCACAATATCTCTACTACACATATAAAGCAAAAGCGTTTTCACTTAAAACTTAAAACGAGCAATATTTAACCCTAAAAATACTACAATTTCAATCTTTTGTTAAATTTTCACATAAAAATTCAAACAACGCTAGCTCAATAAAATAGTTTACTTAGACTTTAAAAAAGACTTTTTAATGTAATTTCAATATTACATTATACCTTTATATATAATCATCATGAAGATTATTCCCCCGAGGAGAGTTTAATGCAACCCGAATACCCGCTGGACCTGATTTGCTGTTGACCCGGTATACGTGTCTTCATCCCGGCTATATTTTCCTCCTCTCTCACACATATTCGATTCAGTAACTCACACAACACCTAATCCATCAAACCCTCTCAAGAAACTTATCTCACAAACTCATCTGACTAAAACATACACACTTCTCAATTGATTCATTATTCATACAATATTATTTTCAATTCTGTAGGTTAGGTTGGTGTGTGCATGTAGTTTGATTCACATAATATTTAGGGTCTCAATTTTGGGGGTTTTGTGGTGCTGAAAGATTATCTTTATTTATGGTTGATTCATCTTTAATTACATTTTTATTGGGGTATGTATATGCTTATTTTGCATGTTTGTATTTTGTTATGATTTTAGATTGCTGATTCCGTTATGATTATGCATATGCTTAATATTTTGGATTTGTGAAATTTGTCATAGGTGTTGGCTTTATAATGTGTTTTAAGTTTGATGTGTGCCTGCTGGTATTGTAGTGAATAAAATTGATCCTTTTGAGATTAATGAAATGAAATAATGATCGGGCATTGGGTGGTGTCCTACCCGTATCTTGGCTGGGCAACCCAGATGGTATTTAAACAAATGCAACCGGTGTTTGCATCCATGGCGGTGTGTGATCCCTTTTTGTTCGATTGTTTCTGGTTTTGGAACACCTCATTAATATATAAATTTTTTTATACTTAACAATGCGTATAAACTACTGTTATTAGCCATGTGTTTGATGTGTATTGATTGTGTATGAGCTTTGCTCATAGGCTTTGGTTGTTATGAGGTGTGTATAAGCTTCGATCGTAAGTGCTTTAAGGTGCGTGTATGTTGTGGTCGCATGCGATCTAACTGTGGTCAGAAGGGCCTGATTCCATATTCGTGCATGCAATATTGTCGTTTTATTATACTTATCTATTAACCATGAATGTTATTCCCTCGAGGAGAGTTTAATGCAACCCGAATACCCGCTGGATCTGATTTGTTGTTGACCTGGATCCAACCCGACTTAGAAACCCGTCCGTCTTTTATGATACTGCCATGATAGGGTATACATGTCTTCATCCCGGCTATCTCTTCTTCCTCTCTGATGGTCATTTGGAAGAACAAATGGCGTTGGGTGGCATTCGACCCATATCTTGGCTACATAACCCGGATAACATATAAAGGTTTAAACAAATGCAAGTGGTGTTTGCAGCCATGTTGGTGTTTGATCCCCTGCTACAGGGTGTGTTTTACTTGGTTAGGATTATGCGGAAAGTGGAAGGATGGTAGAGGCCGTGAATCGCTCGCCTCGGCTACCTCTACATGCGCACCTAGGCCTTGGATTAATGCAAATATGTCGTTTTGGCTGCTGAATGAGTGTTTATATAATATAATGTTGCAGGAGATGATGATTATTTTCATTTTAGTACGCGTGGTTTACCGACCCCTGTATCTTGGCTGGGCGTCACATCGGCTGTGTGATTGCAGCCACGTTGGGTGTTTGGTCCCGTTTATGTATTCATAAATCTGAGCCTCATGTATCGTGACGTAGACACTTTGTACATCGCGCTTTAATATCTGATTTTTTCCTTGTGCTTCACATGAGTATTTAGCCTGGCATTTTTATAAAGTTATCGACTTTTATATAATGGTGGCTTCAGATATAATGTGGGGTTCGACTTAAAAAAATTAGAAATGTGGGTTTTGGTTTAAAGAAATAGACACATAAGCTGACTTCTCTTTGTATCGGCTCATGCTTCCTCGACGTCACTGCTCCTTTCGTTGGTGTTAGGAGGCGTTGGGAGTGGTGATTTTATAATGTTTAATTATGATTGCCAGTTAATGAATGGCGCTTAACAAAGAACAATTGAGATAGTTTTGGGACCGAACCAATGAACAGAGTTTTGACTCCATGCTACAGAATTTCCTCGACATGTAAGGTATGTTTTATTTGGTTCGTCTTCAATTGATCAATGTAGCTGAACTTCCATACTAAGGTATCCACCATCTGTTGTTATTTGTATTATACTTTCATAAAGCTATTATTTGTTAATGTGTTGTTTGTTGTACAGGCTTGCCACCGAGATACAAGACTCTGATCGGGAAATAACACACCGGGTATACCTTAGTTTCCTCTACAAACTATACCACTCACGGGCATTACAGAGATACATGGTAATTTAACTGCCAAAACTAATATGGATGCGGTATAGCAGTATATCGAGCAATGTCCTGAGCAATAGTCTGAGCAACAAGAAGGAGCTAAGAAGGCGTGCGTGAAAGTCATGTGATAGGATTAAAAACGCGCTCAATTTTGCGTCCGTCTAACTTATAAATCTCTTATTGCAAACTTTACATAGGTCTAAATTATTGAAACCTTTTGTAGCTATGAAAGGGGAAACAGAGATTAAGGAGACGATCGCTAACAGGAAGAGCTTCATGATTAAGAGAGGACAACGAAAAGGGCCCCGTATTCAGCATGCGATGTCCGCTAAACGTAAATTCGTATGTAAAAGGTATGGTTTTAATTTTTTATAATTACTTTCCTGACGAAAAGTTGTATTGTATGCTGATTGAAAATGTAGGTGAATTAACGACATGTAATAAAACACGAACATTTCCTTCCATAGACCGACATTACAGACTAAAGCTTATGATTTAGTTTGTCATTATCTAGGGACTATTAGGCAATAGATAATATATGATCATTTTAGGCATCAGATGTATAATGCCACATGAAATTAGTGCAAGGGGTGCTTTAATTTGCACCGTACACTTTATAGATCCACAGGTTTTTCCATTAATGTTAGTAGATTAGCCGTTCTTTTTATTGACATTTAACCGCTGTATAGTTCACTAAACAGTCATTGGGCCAAACCAGTCATTGGGCAAAATGATCCGTTGTCACCTAATTGGGGAATCATAAGGCTTTATTTGCAATAAGAAAATAGGTTAAATCGGTACTTTACTACGGACACGAATTTTGTACAGCTAGGAGACGAAAGATCAATGAGGCAGCCATACTGAAACATGACAATCAGGTGTTGACTTTTGAAAGATATTAAAAAAAACATAGTCTAATATGTATCAGAATGAGTTTGTTTTATAAAATATATAAGAAGAATCGAGAAAGGGGTATCTGATATGTCAAATGAGGTAAGTGTTGCTATATTTCTAAAGAAGTTGGATGAATTCCATGACAAGCTGCAAGAACTCTGAAACGAGAAGATACAAGTTTATAGTTAAGATGCAAGTTTATAGTTTTTTATGTACTTAATGTGAAAAAATTATATAATTAGGAGTGTACCCGAATGCAATAATTAGTAAATGAGGGTATAGAAAAGCGTAACTGAGCTCTAATTTTATCTTTTTTTGTTCAAGATTATATTTTGGACAACTTGCACATAACAAAACACACCTTAAGTCTATTTCTATTTAAGGAACATGATTTTTAAATAAGTGCTATATGTTTCTAGCTATAACAAGTAGACCAGTTCATGATTTGAATATTTTTTATTTCAGGTTAATGTTATAGCATTGCAGGTGATGTGATCCTTTTTTATTATTTACAATTCATACACATACTGGATCGGGCAAATTGACGAGCTAACGGCCGATGCAAGCTTTACTTTGCTAATCGAAAGCATTTCATGGAAGAAACAATCTTCGTTACTGGTATGATAAATTATTGACTTTAACACAACATTTAGACACTCATGCTTTCACCTTATTTTATCAAATCTTCTTCCCGCAAACTAAACACCATACCAAAAAATCAGTTGTCATGTAATTTGTGTAAGGTTGATGATGTGCTTTCCTTGATCTTTTTCATGAAAACCATTGACGCATACTAATTTTCAGGAAGCTTTTGATTCAGCGGTTCGTTGGCAACACAATAAGATTGCATGCAAGGAACCACTAATAGCAAGCATTTCAAATCAGAGGAAAGACGGTACTTTTTTTTGTTATCAGATAAAAAGTCAATGATGTTTTCTTCTATTAAGATTTCCATTTAAAGTGGAATGCAACAGAGTAATTTTTTTTACTGATATAGGAAACACACATTATGTTTTTAAACCATTCAGTGCCAACATACTTGCGTTTTCCTACTAAAACCGGCAATTTATTGTATCAATAAAGGGCAAGTATAGTCGTTTGTGTTTTTTCTATATGGCAGGAGAGAGCTCATGAGTATTACAATGGAATGACGAAGGACCAGTTCAAGAAAATGCAGGAATTCATAGCAGGTAGAAGCTCCAAAAAAACCGCTTCTAAGTTATAGTTGATGTTTTTCCATCTGTAACTCCTTTTCCATAGGACCCGCTTACTGTTGTACAAGTGTGGCTCAAGGATAAAAGCTATATATATTATATCACTGTTGTACTCGCGTGCCTCAAGGGTAAAGTTATTTGTGTTACGTTGCCCCAGAGTTTGTAGTCTACAGATTTTTCTTATTGTATGTGTCAATGTGTTATGTTTTTAGCTTGATAAATGGTTGTATTACATAATTGGCCACAAGACACAATGATATCGTTTAAAATATAGACATAATGATATCGTTTAAAATATTGACGGTACACAAACACTCCGCCGCACAACGTAAATTAACGTGAAATCCTGCGCTCCGCAGCGGAGCGCGGGTTAAAAACCTCGTTTTTATATTATTATGTAAATAGTTGTCGAAAACAAATAATAAAAAAATGTTGTTGTTTGTTTGACACGTTTCAAATCAAAATGACATTATTACAATTGTTATCTTTTATTTATCGTGTTTTTTTGTTTTAATCATTTATATTCATTTTTTTTCATTCATTAGGTTCTTGCTGCAATCCCGATCTGTATATCACTCTCACTTAATCACAATATTATAACTACTAGATGAGTACCCATGCATAGCAACGGAAATTTTTAGCGATATACAATTAACGATATGCGATATTGTGGTAAGTGTTTCGTGTAATATTCAAAATAGAACGTGAAATATCAAAATATAATTGCAAAATATTGTAACATGCGATAATTCAACTCAAACAATAACCACGGTCCAATGGGAAGGCTTATATATTGATCAATTTATATCATAAACTGAAAAAGGATTCTTACACGCATTATTATCATAAAAAATAATGCATATAAACACGCATGAAGTTTGACAATACACGATAATAGTTAAGAAACACATGTAAACAAAATAAAGCATTTAGATAACGTAACATCGTGTTTCTTTGATCAACTGAATGATTTCTTTCTTGGTCCTCAGAATTTGAGGACGCTTTTAAAGTTGTCTTGCGCCACAAACGATATCGGCCTAGCTATGCTCAGATTCTCCATACCTGAACAACCATAGTAACAATATCAACAATCACATCCCATGCTTGATTCAAGTTATCTAAATAACCAAAACGATAAAAATTGAAGCAAAATACCTGATTGGAGAATATGAAATCAGAATATCTCATTAAACCTTTAAATAAAGTAAACTATTAAATACTTATAAGTAAACACTTAAAAGTTAAAACTATTATTCACAAATAAAACCCTAAATCACACACGTAACACAATCACAAAGGTAAAAAGTTTATATACATTATGCATCAAAATATATACAAAATACACGTATTAAACCTACTAGATACTGTTGAATGATGAAAAATCCATAGGTATTATCTTTCATTGATTGACTATTTATAAGACACATAACCTAAAACCCTAATGAACTCCATGCCCACAAATCAGGCTTGGGCCTACTAATATATCATCTAATACCCCCCCACCCCTCGCAATCCAATCGGCCAAATTGCAAAAGTTCGGATTGGATTAAAAACTAAAAACATTAAAGCAATAACAAATTGTTGATGGAGACATCCGACAGAAAGCGAAGACTGATCATCAGACAACAACAGGCATAAACATGCAACGAAAGCAAAAGCATTAAACTAAACATATTGTTGTTGAAGAAATCCGCCAACAAATCTTCAAACTTAAAAGTTACGAATTGATAAATCTGGATAACCCAAAGTATTATTTTCTTACATACGGGATAACCCAAAGTATCCCTTTTTCGGATAAACCAAAGTATCCTTTTTTTTCATACAAGATAAGCCAAAGTATCCCTTTTTGCGGATAACCTAAAGTATCTTTTTTTTCATACGAGATAAACCAAAGTATTCTGAACCAGGATAAACCAAAGTATCACCTTTTCATACGGGATAAACCAAAGTATCATTTTTTTCGTACTAAAAGAAAAAAAATTAAAACAATAATAAATCGTTGATGAAGAAATCCGCCAACATGCAGAAGAAGAATCTTCAAACTGCACTAACGAAAAACAAAGACAAATAATAAATAAGCAAATTTTTTTTATCAAAAGATACGGCTGACTGTAAAACTTTTTAGATAGGAGATAGGATGCAATCAGGGACGAGGTTTGTTTATATAATTTTGCGGAGATATGTAGATACGTGTCAAAATTATATAACGTGATAATTGAGCTAAATACACGTATTAAAATGCTAATCAATACCTTCTTGTTCATATAACTCAGTTTCGTGTTGATCATCATAGACTTGTTGTGCACATGTTGCATTCATGATCTAATAACACAAATACAAAGAACTATGTTATTTTTGAAAAAAAGTATACACTTACTGATGTTTGTGATGATTATTGAGAAAGTCATTTTGGTTTCTGTGATGGGAGTGTGTTAGTGCACAAAGAGACACATTTTAAGATGCGATTGAACCGTATCAATCAACATTAAAGACTAATTGAATCAGTTTTAAAATTAAAGAGCAATTGAATTAGTTCGAAAATAGAAAAACGTATCTCCATTAAATAGTTGCTATGTTTGCCATGTATTGTTTATGTTTACCGTAAGTAGTTCACTTGGAATGATAGTTTCCATATATATATATATGAAAGTTAACAATTTAGTTTTCAATTTTCAACAATGCAAACATTTTCAACTTTTAAATCCATGTGTGTATTTATATATTACTCCAGCAATTATGTATACAAGATTTTCTACTATATATTCAACTTTCAACATTTTCTTAATTAACAATTAATTAACAATGCAAACAATTTCAACTTTCAAATCCATGTGTGTATGTATGTATTACTCGAGCGATTGTGTTTATTGTGTTTACAAGATTTTCTTAATTATGTTTCAACTTTTAACAATGTTAAAAATTCAAGAATAAATAGTTTTTCCTTTATAAAAAGTTATAGATATAGATAATTATTTGACGTTATAGACTCTCATTACTAGTTGTTTATTACCAATAAATCACACAAAGTTGATTCAAAGTAAAAATCCAAAACAAGGTCTCCCAACTCCATGGGTGAGCATCGGGTCAAACCCCAAATCTAGTCCATTTAATACCTTACCTGCCAAGAGGTCCACCTTATTTGACAAGTAAATTAAAGAAAACCCCAAATAACTGCAAAAATCATCCCTGTGGTTTGTAGTTTGTGACACTAATCATCCCTAGCCGATACTATTAGCATTAATCATCCCTGGGTGGCAAATGTCCAGCAAAAATCATCCTTATTGGGGATGATTTTTGAAAAAAAGTTTAACAAAAAGTTTTGCAAAAATCATCCCTTTAGGGATGATTTTTGCCGAACGTTTCACTACTCAAGGATGATTATTGCTAATAGTATCAGCTAGGGATGATTAGTGCCGCAAACTACAAACCACAGGGATGATTTTTGCAGTTTACTCTAAATCCCCTAAAACCTAAACCAAATAATAAATCAATCGATCGATCTAAAACAAGAATGGCGTTACAATGGATGATCTTAACTTACATCGTTGCAGCTGAAGCAGCCATTGCTTTCCTTGTCACTCTACCTTCTCCCAAAGC
>BQNB010017882.1:0-10832 GCA_026074375.1 Tanacetum coccineum
CTTTCAAAAGAGATTTTTATTTTCTTGTTATTAGCTTTCTTTTAGTCTATCTTTTCTTTGTGTTTTTGTTCGTAAATCTTTTTTGTTAACCTCCATGAAAGGCAAAAATCCATGACGTACCTTAGGAGATTACTCCAAACCTAGCCACGAGGGCTACCGATACACCATTGAGATCCCCGATGGGTACAATGTGGTGTGCGAGTCCCAAACTAAACAGATCTTTGCAGCCTACTAAGGGTGATAGCCAACTTGTATAAATACATATTGACTATAGAGAAACACTGACTATGAATACTTATTGTATATGCAGAATCTACAGAATAGTATTAAGAAGAATAATGAATACTAAACTTTGATTTCTATTAATCTGCTAATATGATTACAGATTACTAACTATGAGATATGATTGTATGAGATGAGATATATGTATTGAACTCCTGTCTAACTATGCCGTGAGGGTTCCTTTTATAGACCAAGGATAAACCCTAACAGGCTTACAAAACGCGTAAAAGATAATACATATCTTTTCCTACAATATCTCATACATATCTCTTAAACGATACTAACTATTTTATACTATCGGTACTAACTATCTGAGCAGTACTTAACACTTTGTACTGTCAGTACTAACTATAACTATCGGTACTAAGTTAGGAATGAATAATTCCCAACAATCCTCCCCTAAACATGATTGTTGAACTTGTTTAACTTCATGTTTCTTCAGGTTAATCTTCTTAAGTTCTTGGAGGATGTACCCAAACACTTTAACACATCTTGATCTGATCTTTAAACACTTTCCGTCTTCATCAACATCTTTAGCTATCCATCTTTATCAGCAACATGTCTTTGCAGCAACACAGCAACATCTTTTCAACAACAATCCAACTAAGTTGGCTTTGTAGTTTTTGGCAAACTACCAGCCATAAACGAATTTGATATTCTTTTAGCAGTAGCTGTTTGCTCTAGGATAGTCAACTCTTTATTTCAAAAATATGGTGAGTTGATTACCATACAATTTTTGGTAAACTGTCAACCATCAACGAAATTGATTTGTCTTTACCAAATACCGTTTGCTTTTGGACTAGCCAATGCTTCATTTCCATAACATGGTGAATTGATAAACTATATAGTTTTTTGCAAACTATCAGCTATCAACAGATTTGAGTAGTCTTTACCAAAAACTGTTTGATCCTGGACTAGCCAACTCTTAACCATGAAGCAAGGTGAGCCGAGAACCCTACAATTTTTGGTAAATTGTCAACCATAAATGGATTTGAGAAGTCTTTACCATAATCCGTTTGCTTATGGACTAGCCAGTTCTTATGCCTATTAAGCATGGTGAACTAATGACCATTTATTGTGTGGTGGTTAGCCAACACTCAATCCCTTCTTATTTCCATTTATAGCATCAATTATCATCAATCTGTTGCTTAATGAATCTGATCAAATCTAAGGCAGCAGTACTTTCTCTTTCAACTTCCAATCCAAGATCATGCATCCTTTGCAATAAATCCTTGGAAAGAGGATATCTTCTTTTAACTAACATATGGATAACTGTCCCATTTTTAAGTTCTAGTATGTAAACTCTACATGCTTCATACAATATCCAAGTGACAATCTCCCAATCTTGTTGATCATCCCAGAAATCACTTTGATCATTTTCTTCTTGTGAGGATTCCATCATTATCTTCAAATCTCTCCAAAGAATTAACTCAATTCCTTCTAATGTAATTTCTGAGTACTGCTCCATCACTAAATCATACAGGTGAAATAAATCTTGCCTATCAAATATATGCAATACCTCCAATAGACAGTTGAATGCTCTGAAGTTCCCATTGGCTCTGTAGATAACAAGATAGTCCCCATCTGGTGATGATACCTTGTTTAACCTAGCAATAACAGATTTAGTCTCCATAACTTCAATATCAAATTTACTGTCTAAAGGAACAATCTTTAGGCATTTCCTATGTTCATCTTCACTGTCAACATCTGACTTCTGTCTTGGCTTTTTCCTTGCAATCAACTTTATATGACCACATTTCTCTTCTTTGTACCATGCTCTGCTACATCTTGCTTTGCAGGTACCTCAGTTATGTCATCTTTCTTTGGAGTTTCTTCAATAACCCTCTTCTTTATACTCTTCTGATCAGGGTCTTTTACTCTTTCATTCATCTCCTTAATCCTTCTTTCATCCTCAGTGGAACCAACAGCAGTGAAACTTTCATCAAACCTTTTCACTTTCTCATATAAAGCTTGTATTTCTTCAAAAGTTTTATTCTTCAGGTCTGAGTGTTTCTTGTTTCCAACATGTTTCAAGTAAGTCATCATCTGATTCCTTAACTGAGTTCTTGTAGGAGGTTTATTTCTGATTGCAATAGCTCTTTGTTCTGCCAGAAACCTTTTTTGAGCTGCAATTGTATCATGAAGGAATTTTGCTCTCTCTTCCACATTGAACTGCTCTCTCTCTTATTCTTGCCAAGTCCCTAAAAAAAAAAAGTTGAAAACCCAAGACCATGGGTGCAATCCACCATAGAAACACTATTGATGGACCATGTTATGCCAAATACCCAAACGTTGTGCTGTCCACTTTCTTTCATACAACCATTTTCCCCGCGCCCCCCTTATACTTCCCCACCAAAAAAACCACTCACAGGTTTTGTGCCTTCCCTCTTCTACCCTGCACCTCAAAAACCCCATGAACAAACACCTCCCTCCTCCTCCACTAAAACCCTAAATCCTATTTGGCAATCTCACCAATTTCGAGCAAAAGGGACGGCTAAGATTGATAAGATTGAAGGGTCTAGATTGCTTTGGGCTGTTCTACTCTCACAACAAACACATAAGCAGCCTATAAAAGAGGAAGAAGACAGAAAAAATAGCAAGTAGTTAGTTTTTAATTTACAGTTTTGTATTTTTCATTATTAAGCATTTTTCTTACGAGTTTTTAGCAAACAGCCTTTAAGTTCTTGTACTCTTTTCATTCAAGCTTGTACATCTTTATTTAAGGAATAACATTTAGTTTTCAAGCTTTGTTATACTTGGTTTTCAATATTTAGTCGAATTTCACTCAATAAGCTCTAAATAAGCTCTTTTGAGCTTATTCTTTCTCATAAGCTCAATTTTAGTTAAATTCTGTTTCTTAAGCATTCATTTACTCATATTACTCATCTTACATCTAAACATGATCACTTGAGTTAACTTGAGTTCAATTTGGAAGCTTAAAGAAAAAAATAAGCCAAATTCTAGCTTATTGAGGTTTAGAGGCAAGGTGCCATTAGGATTAAGCTTTTTGAGGTCATTCACTCTACAAGAGTGGCCTCTTGTTCTGAGACTCCAAAAAAATTCAGGTTTCACTTCTTCAGCTTCAATTAAGCACTTTTAGCTTATTAAAAATTGCTTTTTCTTATGGCTTTTAATGTCAATTCTTGTTTCATTAAGCTTAGTTAGGTTATTAATGTGTTAGTTATAAGCTGTCTTAGTTTAAAAACTCATTTAGATTTCATACTTTAAATTCTGTCATTAGTAGTAATATAGGCCTAGTAGAGTAAGTATCTTATTTTTCTTAATAAGCTATAGATTTTATAGCTTAAATAGCTTAAATAGGTTAGAATTAAGTAGAGTGGATATAATGTTTTGTCAGCTTAAGCTTTTAAATAGAATTTGAATGCTGTTTTGTTTTGACAGTTTCAATAAGGTAGTGTTTGGTTTAAGCTTACTTTGACTCCTAAAGTCAACTTCTCTATGTCAAAATTGTTCACTCAGTTGTGTTAGGGTAGTATAGCAAGGTTTAAGCAGGTTTTAAAGGTTAAAGTTTAGTTTTACAAAGTTTGGAGTTCAAAATCTTTTGCCAGCACCAGGGCAGCTTTTAGATGTAGATTGGGTTTAATTTTTTATTAGAAACTTAATAAGTGTTCTATTATAGCAAGAGATGGGAGTAGACACAGAAACCTATGAATTGGTTTCAGAGGATTAGAACCTCAAAGTTAGCTTGTAAACAAGTTATGCCTACCAATTGCATCAGCACCAAGTGCTTCAGCAACAACACTTAACGTGTTGCTTTTAGCACTTTCTAAGTCCCTTTTTATATTAATAAGTAGGAGTTGAGGTTAGGAATTAAGACATTTGAGTAGGTCACTATATTGTATATAACTAACAAGGAAAGCTCTAAAGTTTCGTTAATCAGTTTTTGGTCCTAACTTATTTTATTAACCTCTCAAAGTAAGTAGCGGACCTATGTGGAACTTCAAGCTTATTGCATTTTGCATTTTCATTTCTAGATTGAATTTTGGAAAAACTTTTTATCTAGATTTGTCACAATGCAATAGCCATAGCTTATTTCCAAAGTATTAGTTTTTGAGTTAGAAATAAGCTGTGAATCTTATTTGAAAAAGCTTATAACAGTTTAAGAGCCTAAAACTTGCAAACTGCAGCTTTTTCCCATCTTAATTTTCTTGTTAAATTGGTTAATACTAGGGTAATTTTTATTTAAATACCATTAGTACACATCATGAGCATCAAATAGCTTCTTTTAGTTTTAAATTTCATTCAATAATAAGCTAGGAATAAGCTAAAACTCAAAAAGCTATTTAAAACCACAACTTTCTGTGACAGAATTTGAGATGCTTATTTTCTAGCTTATTCAGTTGTTAAAAGTCAAAAGTGTCTTTGTTAATGTTGTAGAGAATAACTAGTCTATAAACTTTGTAGCTTTAAGTGGGGTTTTGCCAGGGAGTAGCGTCGATAGGAGGTGAAGTCGAGCATAAGCAAAATTAGAGGCAAGTCAGAGGGGAGGGCGGTGTTGGTGGCAGGGTTGTATCTCTTGTTCTGTATATCCTGATAGGCGGAAGACGGATAAAAGGTCACGGGGGTAGGGGACAAGTGCATATTCGCGTTACCTTGCGGGGAGGGTATAGATAGGCAATAAAGTGATTCTCGCCAAATAAACCTTAAAATTGCTGACAAACGGCCAGCGCCATCACGCGCTTTTTGCAGTTCTATTCACACGATCTTCTGTAACATTTCCTGTATCACGCTGTAGACCATCTGTCTCGAGATAACACAATAAACAGAACTGCGCGGGAAAGCGCTTACACTATCGGCTCACGTTTCTTGTGGGTGGAGCAGAATCCTAGTAAACCGGACCGTGCTTCAAACATAGCAAGAACCCCTTAACTGATACTTACATCTTGCTCTGAGACATCTTATTCTCTAATTACTGTAGCGCGCGCTAGTGATAAGAGTCTTATTTTACTTATATATCTCTTATTACTACTTAAGACACCTCGAGATTAGTTTAGTTCATCTTAGCTTATTTTAGCCTTAATCCTAGCTTATTTCGACCTCAAGTCCAAAAGGACTTAGCATTTTCTAGCTTTAAGCCCATTTAAGCCATTCTGTCAACTTTAAGCTGATTTTTCAGCTTATTTAGGGCTTATCTCAAAAAGTTGTAGAAGACAAAGTTGTTAAGCCCCACGAGCTTAACAACTTTGCTTCTTTGAGTTTTCAAAAAAAAAAAAAAGGGGAAGACACTTGGCCCGGGTGAGCAAGACTCGAACCCGGGACCAAGCGATACATCCCCTTTTACACACACACTCTACCACTGCGCCCTTGGGTCTTTTTCGTTAAAGACTCAAGGGCTTGTGTATTTATACACAATTTGCCCTTTAAGCTTAATAAGCTGTACAAGCTTATTTTCGGGCTTATTTGTTAAGCAATTTTTTGTGTTTTATTTTTCGTAGGACTGTTAAGGTATAAAGTATTTTTAGAAAAAATTTCAGAATTTTTCGTAAACATTTAGTATTTTTTATAATTTAATTTAGTTAAAAGTTTATTTAATTCATAAAAAATACAAAAATTATCAAAAAAATATTTTGCTTTTTTAGAAAATTTTCTTTTATTGAAAATTATAAAATATTTTTAGGGTCATTTTTACAACATTTGTGCTTTTTAAAGAACGGTCCGGGAACGGATTTTGTCCTGACTCGTTTTTTGGGTCAAACGAACTCCGTTTCGGTCCCAGTCTTTTTTCATTTCGGTATTTGTCCTGTAGAGTAGTTTAGAAGTGCAAATTTTTTGTAGGTTATTTTTAAAGATTTTAGTTTTTCCCCCTTTGTTCGGATTCGTCCCTTCGTTTTCTAGTTTAATTTCGTAATTTCTAGGTTTTTCTTAAACGTTTTAGTCCGTTATTATCTAATTTGACTTTTTCAACTTCCCAAACTCATTCCTTCCTTCAAACTCAAATCTTCGATCGTATCGATTTACCAGTCCAGCCTCGTTGGGGATTTACGACCCGGGAACATTCTATACTACTTCTCGGTTTTATTGATTATTGATTTTTACACTTATTTATATATTTTATATTTTATTATATATTATATATATTTACAGTGTGAAAAACAACCAATCAATTTTTGGCGCCGTTGCCGGGGAGGCTGTGAAGCCGTTTATCGTTACGTTGATCAATTGTGTTTGAAACTGTGAATATTTTCTTTTATTATAAAAATATAAAAAAGTACAAAAATATTTTTTATTTCTTTTAGTATAATTATCAGATAAAAACCAAAGAAAAACCAAAAATATAAAAACATTGTCCATAAAAAAAATAATAAAATTCACAAATTGGTAAAATACCAAAATATAATATTCTCAACTGAGGTATTATCATAATAACTTCCGGTGAACTTGTTGGTTCCCAAAATTCTATCCTTGCATAGCACTCAAACAGCCACTTTCATCTTCAAGTTGCTTTCGAGAGATCTTCTAACACTACATTCTTTTAGAGAACAAGAATACAACATAGCAATCATTACAAATAATGCTGGAAAGTCTTATGATTATTTCTCCATGCTTTTTGAATGTAACAGACAAAAAGATCATGGGCTCTCCAACTCGTGTCACATTTCTTCTTGTTTTGTATCAAACTGCTAATTTGCTCGGAATACACTAAGAATTAGAGTTGAAGGATAATACAGAGTTAAATCCCTTGATGTGATTTTCTTTTTCGCTTTATCTTTTGGATCAATCTTTGGAAGAGGCTTTAATGTCAATAATGATCTGGTTGAAGTAGGTCTAGGTCTCTCAGTCTCCTCAACATCCTTAAGCTCTACTCCTTTTTCTTTTTCTTTAAGCGTCTCCTTGTTCTGACTCATTATGATAAGTACTTGAGCAATAGTCTCATCATCACCAAAATTTGTAGGAGTAGGTGTTGGAGTTGTTGGAGTAGCACTTCATCCTTTAGTACCTTCACCTGGTCTATCGGTACTATCTTTTTCTTGTCGGTACTATCTTTTTCCTTGTCGGTACCTAGTGCATCGTCAGTACTAACTTCCTTTTCTTCCCTTTCTTTCTCTGAATGAACCACAAATCTTGACCTCCCCATATCTTAAGCATTCTCAGTATCCATATAATCCAACGTATCATCAGCAAGCTCATCAAACAATGGATCTTTATGAACTGAAGGTTCAGCTTTGGCAGGTTTCCTCCCCTGTTTGGATACAGACTCCTTTTGCATCCACTGTTTCTTCAAGGACTTCTTTCCCGCCAATCTTTGCTTCAAGGAGACACTCTTTATCCAAGCTTTGTGGTGTGTGATAACAGGTTTGGCTTTCTTCTTAAGCTTCTTGATCTATGCCTTCAAGTGTTTAATTTCCTTGGCATGATCTGTAACATGTGTACACAAAGAGATACAAAGATCATATACACTTTAGAGTGTCATGTCACCCTCATTCCCGAAAAGGGATCTATCACTGGATGACTGACCTCCATGATTCCCACCAGAATCCTCTGGAATGGAATCAGGAATATGAGTAGTAGGTGAAGGTCTATGGGATGGGTCAGATTGAGGCTCAACATGAACTTCACTTGGGTGAGAAGGAGAGGGTGTAAGGTGTGGTTCAGATGGTCTTTCTAATTGTTCACCCTCATCCTCTGTTGGTTGAACCAACATGTTAGAAAACAGAGGTGTGACTTTCCCTGAAAAATGTTTACCCTTTTTAACCATAAAGGAGAAAACTTTACTTGTCAAAGCATTAACAAGAAAATGGTCTAAAGGCACGGGCACACTCTTTAGCTGTGTATCCAAAAAGACTGAAATAAAACGTGGATACATAACAAACTTTTTCTTTGCATCTAAGTGTCTAAGCATACCATCAAAAATTAATTTAGAAAAATTATATTTCTGATTAGAGGTTAAGCAAATTACTGCAGTGGCAATATTAGTGGGAATTTGATCCCAAGAGGTGCTTTTTGAACTAATACAATGATTCATTGTATGAAAAAGAAATCTCCATTGGGGTGAAAACAGAGCTTTGTTAAATGTTAAAACAGTTAAATCCCCCTCATAACCCATGAGCTGAATAGCATCAAATATAGCCTGATTTGGTAGAGAATCTATCCCATCGGCATCATCAAAAAGAAGATCACTTCTTATTGATGCTTCAGAGATAGACACAGGCTTGCCAGCTACTTTGGCAGTAATATACCTAACATTGTTGATTATTTTGGATTTAGCAGACATCCAAAACTGTTCAACAAATGTAGTAGAGACTACTGGACTTACAGTGAGAGCATTGTGAATGGAGCTTCGCGCAAGAAAGTCAATAATCTCATGAAACTCTGCATTTCCATCAGTTTTCTCTAAATAGGCGACCATATTGTGTTTAGGGCACGATTCAAGAACAGCCATGATTGGAGATCGTCGGTGAGTGAGAGATTAGGGTTTGAATGAAGGAAAGTAAGTGATAGAGATTACGTGAGTGAACTGTGCAATTGAGATGGGTTTATATAGGTTTAGCAAACCTAAAATCAAAGAAACCGTTTCAATTTACACTTTATACCCTTGGCGGTATTTTCTTCAACGTCTCTATAGCGGTACTATCTTTGCCCAACGGTATTAACTTTGCACTGTCGGTACTAACTATTGTCAAAGCAAGAATGAACAAGTTTGGCAACAACAATGCTTCAATACCGTCTTTATCTCTTCCCAATGACTCTTTAAAACCCAATTAACTTCTTGAAATTTGTCACTTATTGTTAAAATGCTTCTGCACACTAAACACTTCATACAAACTATACAACAAATCATATTGCCTCCCCTTAACTAATGTAGTCTATGGATTGATCATCCTAATTATAACAACCAAGAACTGAAACCAGTTATGTAACATTTACTTCCTCTAAAAGCAACAGGGCCACCATTAAAGTCTTGATATTCAGCAAGGTAGGCCTTGTTTCCAGTCATGTGCCTGGAACATCCACTATCAACAATCCATTTTTTCTTTAAAGCTCTGTGTGGATAATCCTACACATCAAATAAAAGAGATTAGATTCTCTTAGGGACCCAAGCCTTTTTAGGCTTGAGTCTGCCTAGTGGATCTTCGAAAGTAGCACAATTTCTAGGTCTTGATCCACCATTGTATTTAGAGACTTTGTGCCAATAATGTATTTTTGGTCTCCAATTACAACCTGCTGAGGGCTTAACAACAGTTTTCCTTTTTCCCCCAACAGCACTAACTACATTTACCTTAGCAGAATTAACCGTTTGTTTTGAAAAATTTGTTCTAAGTGCTGTTGTGTTATTAAAAGGCCTTCTAAATGGTGAATGAGTTTTATGAAAAATAGTTTTTGGTCTAACTCTATTCAAAAAAGGTTTACCAGTACTAATTTTCCAGGCAACATTAGTTAGTACTGCCTGACTGTTAAAATTATGTCTAGCAGTACTAACACTGTTAGTACCGCTAGCTCTAGCAATACTAACTGGAATTTTGCCAGTTCTAGTTAGTACTGCCGTAGGAACAAATTGGTTCTTATGATTTACTCTTTGCACATTATTCCAAATTGGCCTAATCTCCATTTGACTAGACTTCTTCCTTATCTTATTGTTTAACTCAGCTTGTTTAGCCATCCTTTATTCATGGAAATCACAATCTCTAATAAGATGACTAAGACTTCCACATACAAAACATGCCTTTGTAGTAAACCCATATCCCAACCCTTTCTTGTCAACTTTAGGATTTTTACTATGTGTGAATTGATTCTTAACAGTTTCCCTAGGAGTTTTTACTTGTTGGTTAGCAAAACTAGGTGTTTCATGTTCTTCTGTTGGTAGAGACACATGCTTATCTTCACTATCTGATTCATACTCCTCAATGATAGGAGCATCAGACCAAACCTTAGGTTGACTTACTACTTTGGGTTAAGTAACAGTTGGTTCAGATAATTTATGTGTTTCAACACTACAATCTGATTCACATGTATCAAAGTCACTGGTTTGGGTTTCAGATTCACTAGTTTAAGATTGTTTTGGACCATATGTCTAAACTTCATTTTCAGAGCTCAAAATGCCATCATATCTGTGATCCCCATACCCAAGTCTAAACTTCATTTTCAAAGACTAAGATTTTTAAAAGAGTTGTGCCATTTTTCTACTTTAGCTTTTAAATCTTCCTTTTCTTTTTCAGCTTCTGCCAATAGTTTCTTATGGTATGTAAGGACATCTGTTTTATCATCTAAGTCTATTTTCATAAACCTTATCTTTTCCTCATACCAAAGTTGACCTTGTTGATGAGCAACTAATTGTGCTTCAACTTTCTTTAATGCTTAAGTATATGCCTTAATTTCTATGCTTGCATCACTAAGTTGTGCTTTTTGTTCATCATACAGTTTTTTAAGTTTATTATATGATGCAACACATTCATTAGAACAAAATTGTATCCCTGTGTCTGAGCCTGAACTGTTGCAAGCCATCAAAGCATAATCTTCTTCTTCTAAGTGACTGGTCCAATCAACACCTTCTCCATCAATAGTCACCAAAGCTTTAGAGTCCTCCTGCTTAC
>BQNB010017882.1:21223-69190 GCA_026074375.1 Tanacetum coccineum
TTCAATTATCCAATGTTTCACCCAGATCTACCATCATCAAGTACCTACATACAACAACCACAACCCAATAACAACTATAACTCACAACCATCATTCAACCAGAACTACATGCAATAACCAATGCCAAATCCCAAAGATATTCCAGACCCCACAACTACAATGAACATGGCACTTGTTCTTATGGCTAAGGCATTCAAACTAAACTACTTAACACCAACCAACAACAGCCAGAGAATCTCATCAAACCCACGCAACAGGCAGATTGCACAACCGGGTATAAATATTGGTCAAGACAGATAGATGCAGATGGTTGGAGGCAATGGTGGGAATCAGTTTAGATAATATGTTGAGCTGAATGTCAAGAATCATAATAGGTATAATGCAGTACAAATTGTCGGGAATCAGGTTGTTCAGGATGCATTTCAGAATCTGGGTGTTCAGAATGTTGGAAATCAGAATGGGCTTATTGTTGTTTCAGGGATTGCGAATCAGAATCTGAATGGGAATGATAATGTTGTAGCAGCACGGGCTGAGGGTAATGCAAATGGGAATAATGGTAATCAGATAAAGTGTTACAATTGCAGAGGATTGGGTCATCTTGCTAGGAATTGCACAGTCAGGCAAAGGAAAGGGATGATGCTTATCTTCAGACTCAGTTGCTGATTGCTCAAAAGGAAGAAGCAGGAATCCAACTTTAAGTGGAAGAGTTTGACTTGATGGCAGCTGCAGCAGATCTGGATGAGATTGAGGAAGTCAATGCAAACTGCATTTTGATGGCTAATCTGTAGCAAGCATCAACATTGGGTACTCAGATTGACACGGCTCACGTCTATGACTCAGAGGTACACGATTATGATAATTGCTATAATAATAAGATATTTAATATGTTTACTCAAGAGGAGCAGTATACTAAGCTACTCGAGCCCATTCCTGATACACACCAAGTACTACAAAATGATAGTAATGTTATTTCTGAAGTTTCTAGTATGGAACAAGGTAGGGGAATAGTAGAACAACATCCTATGATTGTTGAGGAAACACGTGCTTATTTTGAATTATTATATAATAATTTGGCAATTGAAGTTGAGAAAGTTAACGAAAGAAACACAAATGCTGATTTGGACACTGAGCTTGTAGATATAAAAAATCAAGGAAAAGTGTTTTGAAATTAGTCAAGAAAAATATGACAAACTATGGAGATGTTATCAGAAGTCTGTTTTCAGACCAATGTCTTACTAAAAAGGATAAATGCCTCTTTACTTAAGTTTCTGGTAAACAAATAACGACTTGAATGAGAAATTTCAAATTTAAGTAAACAGCTTTAACGGCAAATCAAATGTTTCTTCTCTTCTTGATGAAAAGAAACGTTGAGTCTGATTTCAAAATACGCGAAGACGAGCTTTCTTGATAAAAAATTCAACTTGAGAATAAGATAAAGGAATTAGATAATATTTTGGTTAAAATGGGTCAATCGATTCAAACGATGCACATGCTTTCACCTAAGCCAGACTCGTTTTACCACACCGAAAATAAAATGGCTTTGGGTTATCAAAATCCTTTTTATCTCTTAACAAGTCAGCAAAAACAACAGAGTTTATATAATGGCAAGTGTTATTTGAAAAGCATGATCCTCTGCTGTGTATGATTCGGAAGAGACACTGCAAGCTTGCTCATGAGAGTCGTCTAAAAATGAAACAATTGAACAAAGAAATAAAACCAGAAAATTATGCCAAGATTAATTAACTTACAGGAGTTTTTGTTTCTCAAAAGGCCAAGTTACGTGAAGAGTTGTATTTTTCAAATCCTTCCAAAACGGCCACTGTTTCAAATCGATTTCAACACCAAATGAAGGAATTTTTGATGACTACTCCAAGTGTTGCACGAAAAATTTCTAATGAGGTAAAAAGCACCATTGTGACTCTTCAAGTGTTCAAACATAGGAATGACTTAGATACACACAATTGGTCGTCCATTTGTAATCAGGAGATTTCACAAATTTTAAAAGAAGAAATTTTTCCTATCATAAACCAAGTGGATTTCTCAGACTCACAATTTTGAAATTACAATTTTTGAAGAAGTAGCCAAATTTGTTCGAGACTTTAAATCTTTGCAAAAAGAAGTGATGAAATCTCTTGCTAAGAACACGACATTGGACTTGAATTGAGCGTATCTTGAGGAGCGTTGTCAGTCAAGAACATTATGTCTATTGTGCCAATCCATTTGATGTAGAAGTCCTCGAATCTCCAAACTGAGCTTGACGTATGAAGAATGCTTTGAAAAAAAATTGTATCATTAAAAAGGAGAATGATATGCTAAACTTGGAATGCTTGTACAAAAAGTGTGAAGATGCCAACATATGACAAAAACTTCGTACGATAAAAGTTATAATGACATGCAATCAAAAGATCGAACGGTTGCAAGTCAGTGGGAGACCAAAGGGTAAAGTAAGGATAATCCATGTGTATCAAAATACCCTCGGTTCCTTTGTCTAGAAATTGAAAATGAGAATGTAGAATTAGAGTTTCAGGTTCGGAAATATGAAAGGAAATTGCTACCTTAATGACCACATACAAAACCTGTTTGACTCTATCTCTGTGACACGTGCTCAAACTAAAACAATAATTGACTCTTTGCAAAACAAATTACATGATACGATCTATGAAAATGCTAAGCTAAGAGCCCAGTTATTTGATAAAGTTTCTGAACAAGAGGACACCACCAAAGGTACGAGTACGAATACAAGTTTTGGCAAATCAATCAAACGAGGGATACCGTCTTTGCACTGTAAGAAAAACTTGTGTAAGACAACCAATGCATTGTCAATTGAAATACACATCATCAAAAAATCGGGTTCCTCAAAAGGTTGATGAGACGAATGATTTGTCAAAACCAGTCACTTCAAACTCGGTACCCCACACCTACAAGAATCAAAATTATGAAACATGACTAAGTGATTTGCCCAGGAATGTTTCGGATTAATACTTTCAAAGCTTCTAGGGAAAGAAAAGTAAGTCCTAACAAAGTTAGAGCAGTCGTTTGACAAGCCAATCACCGTTTTACATCTCATTGTCGTCACTAAGGAAAGATGTTAATTCTGACTCCAATGGATTTTATTTCTACAAAGAGTAGAAACACTGCGTAAGACCGGAAGGCCACAGCCTAGGAGCAATACAAAGAATGATAGGGGTCCCACTTTTGCGTCTAGGAGTAGTGCAGCCAACAAGAATAAAGAAGTTGAAGTAGAATAACACCCTAGGAATTTATGCTTTCTAGACTAACGAAACATATGTCATCCGATGTACCACGTTAAGTGTTATCCGGAATGATAAATCTGAAAGTTATTGTGCTATGTTGTAAGCAATGTGTTCTCATGCTATCATGATTTATGTATGCTTAATAATGTGGAATGACATGAATTTTGTGGCAAGAAACAAAAGGCAAATGTTTCAAACACTGAAAATCAAAAGAAACAAAAGCCAATGGTTATGAAACCTAAGAAAGTAGGTCCAACGAAAGACTTGCTTCACCTAAGGCATAGTAAACCTAAATTTTGCCTTAGGTGGTCACAACTAGAAGAACTTTTTGACATTAAGGAAAAATAATCGCATCAGTGAATTGAGAGTCATTGACAGCTCTAATGGTGATAATGCTTGTACTTCTAAAACCTGGAACCTACAATCAACGGTTCTAAATTCTACTTCTTTTCTTGGCAGGTTGTCCAAATTTGTTTATGGTGCGTTGAATTGGGTTGCTCCAAGCATATGACCGGGAATCTAAAGCTTGTCATTAATTTCGTATGGAAGTTTTTGGGAACTGTTCGCATTGGAAATGATCATGTTGCTGAATTTGGGTTTCGATGACTTTTTATAGGGACATTTTGATCACCAGGGTATATTTTGTAAGGGCTTGGGGACAATTGTTCTCGGTGCCAGTTCTGTTGATTTCAGATTTAGAGGTTGCTTTCAGAAGGAACACTTGTTTTGTCAGAAATCTAGAAGGAGTTGATTTGTTAAAAGGAAACCGTTCAACAAACCTTTACACCATCAATCTCCATGAAATGGCCTTTGCATCCCCAATTTGCCTCATGGCTCGAGCAACTTCTACCAAGTCATGGTTATGGCATCAACGTTTATCCACCCCCTCAATTTTGACACCATAAATGACTTGCAAAACGATCTTGTCACCGGTCTTCCAAAATTCAAATATCATAAAGAACATCTTTGTCCCTCCTGTGAGCAAGGAAAAAAAAAAAGCAAAAAGGGCATTACCACCCAAACCAGTTCCAAATTCTAAGAGAGGTTCACTTCTTCATATGGACTTGTGTGTCCATGAGATTTGCTAGCTTAAATTGGAAAGCGATTGTTTGGTGATTAAGGACGATTCTCTCGTTACACTTGGGTACACTTCCTCAGATCAAAAGATGACACACAGAAGTGGGATTAAAACTTCTGAAGCGAATTTCACTGTCTTCTTCAGTCATGTCATCATCATAAGAACGAGACAACGGCATAGAATTCAAGAATCAAGTGCTTCAAGAATACTTTAATAGTGTTGGCATCTCTCACCAAGCATCTTCTGTTCGAACACCTCAACAAAATGGAGTAGTGGAACAAAGAAACCACACGCTAGTGGAGGCTGCTAGAACAATGTTGATTTTATCTCGTGCATCGTTATTCTTATGGGCTGAAGCGATTGCTACTGCGTGCTACACTCAAAACCGCTCCATCATTCACTATCGATTTGAAAAAACATCATACGAGCTTATTAACGGCAGAAAACCATATATCTCTTTTCTTCATGTATTCGGGGCTCTCTGTTATCCCAAGAATGATCGTGAAGACATTGGGAAACTTGGTGCAAAAGGTGACATTGGATTTTTCATTGGTTATTCTGCAAATTTCTGTGCTTACAGAGTTTACAACCGAAGGACAAAGAAAATTATAGAGACAATGAATGTGACATTTGATGAGCTTTCAGCTATGACTTTTGAACAAAGCAGTTTAAAACCCGGGCATCAAATCATGACTTCTAGACAAATCAGTTCAGGACTCGATCTTACTTATGTTTTGTCAACAATAACAACTCAACAACCAACTAAACATGAATTGGATTTACTGTTCGAAGCTATGTATGATGATTACATTGGTGGTCAACCGTCAGCTGCTCCAAGAATTGTTTTGGCTGCTCAAGCACCTCAAGTTCTTCAGACTCCAACGACATCTACAACAATAGCAGACACCGCACCGACACCAACAAATTCATCCTCTCAAGCTACAAATATTCCAAACATTTTACCAGATGTTGACGAGCTCGTAACACAACAACAACATGTTTAGCAAAAAAATAATCAAGCTCCACTTCAACTCGAAACAGATCCTGATAATGTTCCAAATGCTATGTTCGATGAGAATACGTTTGTTAACCCTTTTGCTACTCCATCCACAAGTACTGCTGAATCATCATCTTCACAATATGTGGATCTATCGAACATGCATACGTTTTACCAACCATACCTCCATGAATATCAGTAGACTAAGGATCACCCTCTAGAACAAGTGATAAGAGAACCCTTACGACTAGTTTTAATAAGGAATCAACTCCGATCTGATGGTGACATGTGCATGTATGCATTAACGGTAAGCACTATGGAACCAAAGAATGTCAAAGAGGCTATGACCGACCCTTCATGGATTGAATCAATGCAAGAAAAGCTTCTTCAGTTTAAAAGGCTTGATGTATGGGTGTTAGTTCTTGCTCCAAACAACATAAAACCCCTAACTTTGAAATGTTTATTCAAAAACAAGCATGATGAAGAGAACACGGTCATCCGAAACAAGACTCGTCTGGTTGTGAGAGGGTACTGCCAAGAGGAAGGAATAGATTTCGAAGAATCCTTTGCTTCGGTTGCTAGAATGGAAGCTATCAGGATATTTTTGGCATATGATGCACACAAATCGTTCATTGTGTTTCAAATAGACATGAAAACTGCTTTCTTGTATGGTACATTAAAGAAGACGTGTACGTATGTCAACTTGAAGGTTTCATCGATGCTAATTATCCAAGCCATGTCTATAAGTTAAAGAAGGCACTATATGGGTAAAAGCAAGCACCAAAGGCATGGTATGACGAATTGTCAACGTTTCTACTACACAATCACTTCTTTAAAGGCACCATTGATCCGACGCTGTTTATAAAGCGCTTCAATGATAACATCTTAGTGGTACTGGTCTATGTATATGATATTATCTTTGGTTCTACAAATCCTAGGTATACCCAACTATTTTCTAACCTCATGAAAAGCCGCTTCAAAATGTCGATGATGGGGGAGATGACGTTTTTCCTTGGTTTACAAGTTAACCAATCCTCTTGTAGTATCTTCATAAACCAGTCCAACTATATGTTAGAAATCCTTAAAAAATATGGAATGGAAACTTGTGACCCCGTTTGAACTCCAATGGAGATCAAAGACAAGCTTGACTAGATCAAAATGGGACTCTCGTCGATGAAACAAAATATCATAGCATGATTGGTGCCCTAATTCGGTACCAGGCTAAGCCAACTGAGAAGGACCTTAAAGAGGTTAAAAGGACCTTTTGTTATCTCCGAGGAACCATCAATATGGGTCTCTAGTATACGAAGGATTCTGGTTTTGAACTAACCGAATTTTCAGATGCTGATTATGCGGGATGTAAAGACACCTTCAAGAGTACTTCCGGTGGAGCTCAATTCTTAGGTGAAAAGCTGGTTAGCTGGTCCTAAAAGAAACAAGACTGTATGGTCCTGTCAACCACGGACACAGTTAACGAATTATGGCTTTCACTTTAACAAGGGTACGATTCAACCGCGGACATCGTTATTTGCTGCCATTTTATAAAGGAACACTTGGAAAAGGGTACGATTGAACTGTATTTTGTCAAGACGGATTACCAATTGGCCGACCTCTTCACTAAAGCTCTTCCAGTGGATCGATTCAACTATTTGGTTCGTCGCCTTGGTATGCGCAGCTTGTCTCCAACGGAACTTGAACATCTTGCAAAATCTCGATAATTCTTTGTATATATTTTATCTGGAAAAACAAAATACAAAAAATATAAAACCAAGAAAAAGAAATTATAAAATTATAAAACCTATAAAAGCTAAATACAAAATAAAAAAAATAAAAAAAATATCAAAAATAATCTTCTCCGACACGTCTCTCGTTATATTTTATAAAAAAAAAAGAAACAAAAATACAAAATATAAAACCAAGAAAAACAAAATATAAAAATATAAAACCTATAAAAACAAAATACAAAATCAAAAAATTTCAAAAATACAAAAAGAATCTTCTCCGACATGTCTCTCGACAATCGATAACATTTGCGCACCTAGAAATGTTGATTAATATTAACACAGGTGAATAAATGAATATCGGAGCGAGAAGTTTCAAATGCTTTCAAACACTGTCCTTTCATTTTTTTTTACGACTTCTAAGTAAATGACAGTTAGGACTCGGTTCAGAAAGGAAATGTTCATTTATGTACATTTATCCTAAACAACGGGAAGCTCATATCTTCTCGGTCTTGAGCAAAGTCATATAAACATTCAAAGTTTTGAATGCTCAAGAGAAGTTCTAAGGAAAATGATGGTAAATAAGATATATCTCTCATATTTTCCTGTTGAGCATAGTTTTTCAAGATATTTTCAAAAAGAAAATTTCAAATTCTTTCAAAATTGTGTGCTCAACAAACTCCCACTCCAAGTTTCAATCTATTCTATAATTGAGGGGGAGTATAATAATATGATTCATTCTGCATGCACTCCTGTTCTCCAGGACTATGTTTGGTCATGTCGGAATTCGGACTATTACTTGTTTTAATTCACTAAAAAAATCTGTCCGTCAAAAATTGTAATAACAATATGCAATTTTGAGGGTGAGTTAGTGATTAAAGTGATCAATGCGGATTATTACGAGATACCGATCTTCAGTCTCAAGTGCGTCCTAAACCTCGCATGTGCAAAACTCTTTCATAATATGGTGCATATGTGTAGGGGGAGCTTTTTGGTAACTCTGGAAACACTCAATGTGTCTCAAATGATTTCTCAGACACGTTGATTGATTTTTCATCAAATGGTTTTATGGATCTTCATGGCAATATCTCAAAGACCGACCAACTGTTATTTCTCAAGGAGTTATAAGGCAGTTAAGGTTAGGTATATTCGTTCCATGATCCAGCCAGAACCGGAGGGATCTACCAGGAACACTCCATTAGATAGAGTAGAAGTCCTAGGTATGATTGAAAAAGGAGTAAATGTGAGAATAAGGGAATAGTGCCGACTCGGAGATGAGCTAATGTGGATAAACCCAACAGGTTACTAGTCATTGAAGTCCTCGGTGAGCCACTGAAGGGGTTGAAGAATGAAAAAGAATTGTAAGGATAAAGGGTGAAAAGAAAGAAGCCCTCCATACACTTAGGCAGAAACTGGGTCAATACATATCTATCGGTAATCACAATGATAATTCTTGATATTGAAGAAAGTCATCATGGACCCAGTGATGCAATGCACAACCCTCCTTAGCCACTCAGAATCTCTCAAAAGATTTCTGTTTCATTTCTCACGTAGATCAACACATTTCTGTCGGCTTTCTCATTTCAAGATCGTTGATATTGAAAAGGTGGCAGTCCGCTCCAGCCTCCGATTACCAAATAACAAATGTGCACTTATAGAGTCTAGAGCCAACGAGATCCATCAAAAATCTCACTAGGACACAAATTCCAATATACAAAATGTCGTACATCATTATCCAACATTTGGTATCATTAAGTCCTACGCATTATCCTTGTGATAATAGCCAGAAACATCTAGAGTGATACTTTTAAGTATTCCAGTGAAGATGGAAATCTTCTTGGAGCCACATCAAAACAAGCTCTTGGTAGTGCTTGCGAGATTCTATATGAATTCAAAAACTTGTGTCAATGGAAAGGAAACGATGGTGCGATTCTATATGAATCAAACTTGTTCCAGTAGATGGAATTGAGACTCAATCAGAGATAGTAACTATCTGATTCACTTTTACCGTGTTATCTGCTTTGAGACGCTCTGGTAACGAGAACGGCTAGTACAGCTGCGAAACCCTATCAAGGAGATTCTTTTGAATTCTACCTGATCACAAGCAGTATTTATACTGATTAATAGGGAACCGTGGTTATTGCAACCGTATTCGATGAAGTGACAAAGACACTTTCGTCCATATAGTTTATCTCTAACCCTATACTTGCAGTTTTTCTGACGGTTAGCAGTTCTAGTCCATGACGAGTCAAGATTCAAGACCTCATGCTCAATCCACAAAGTTATTACATATGAAAGCTCAAACTAGCAATAGTCGTCCGCATTTGAATGAACAAGCACTTCATCAGAAGACATTTTATGTTACAAAGTAATCCATGTTAAAAGAGAATTGTTGAGGGGGATTGTTAGCAAGCTATCAGATCTTGCGCATAAGGGTGGAGAAACAAGATCGCAAGGGCAGCATAAAGATTAAGATAAGATTTTAGTGTTCTCAGAAGTCAAGAAAAAATCAATGCCCAAAGACCTACGATATCAGTATTTTGTCAAAGAATATCAAGTAAAGATCAAGATTCAAGATCACAAGTAGCAATGAAACTTCAAAAGGAATTCCAAGGAATAACAAGGACTCCAAGACTCAAAGACGTCACTGAAGGAATCACAATGAATGACCACCCCTTAGGGGAGAATGTTAGCCGTGTATTTATGAAGTGTTGGTCATTAAATATTCCGAGCCCTTGTATAAGTAAAACGTGTTTACGGGACTTTTATTTAATGCTAGTTGGGCCTAGTTGTCGGGCTCTAGCAGCATTTGTATTAAATATCAGGCCCAAAGTAAAGCCCAAAGAATGTCCTCTTCTTAACTATATAATGCCTTCTACAAGTGTGGAGAGGGTGTTGCTTCTCATTTTTCTTTTCATGAACAAGTAACCATTTTTCTTTTTTACTTTCTCTCTCTAAAATCTATTTTTCTTATTTTTGTGTTTGGTGATGAAATGATATCCTAACAAAACACACCTATCAAAGACCTACAACCTCTATTTAAAGAAGAAGCACACAAGACTTAAGGGCATCTAGTATAGACTTAGTGTAGTTTTATTTTAAAAAGCTTTTATAAAATTCTGTTTGTATTCTTTAAACTTTATGCGTATTTCAATTTGCTTATACTCTGCTTTCAATCTACTTATTACTGTTTCATGATGCCTAATCAGTCTTTGTATTGCTTATTTGATCTTCCTTTAAGCCTTTCTTAATCTGTTTTTAACTTAAAATGTGTTTTACAAATTTTAAAGGGGTGTTTGGAAAACTATTTTACTCAAAGCAAAAATGAGTTTGAGTCCTTTTTGTCTTCAAAACCAACTTTGATTAACCATTTAGTAGTCTTTGGATCTGTTTCCCTTAGTTGTTTTAGTCTAAAATCTTGTTTTAAGGTATTATGTACTCAAATGTTTGAATCTGTGTTCATTAAATTTTTAGAATCTGTCATTGTTTGATTCATGTTTTTAAATTATGTTGTGCTGTTGCTTTTATGTTCAAAATGATGGTCATGATGCACTTGTTTAAGCTTTGCATTTGTGGTTTACATTTTCACTCTAATCTGCCAAAGTTGTTTAAGGTAATCAGTTTGAATTCCTTTTTTTTCCTTAAATTTAGTTTAGTTAAACTTAGATTTAGGTGCCTAAAATGATAACACAAGTTCTTTGCAGTCCAAATCCCATCTGTTTTAGCTTATTTAGGATTAGAGCTTATTTGATAAGCTTATTTCTAGGTCTGAACTTAGCATTCTAGTTTAGTTAAAATCTGTCAAAAAGCAAAAGTAGTCTAAACTGCCCATTTCACATGCCTTTATTTTGCTTATTTAGTTGCCCAAATTGCATTTTTTTGCTTATTTTATATTTCACTAGTACTAGGTTATCAGCTTTTCTCTTTTTAGCCTTAAGCCTGTGCTTTAAGCCCCTTGAATTAAGCTTTGAAAGTTGCTTAGTAGCCTGCACTTTATTTACCAGAATGTCATTGAATTTGCTTATTTTCCATTCTGTTACTTATTTGCTATTCCTTTATGCTTATTCCTACCCTTAGTTGCTTATTAGGTTTAGTTAGGATTCTGTTTTAGCTTATTAGGCTTTTAAACAGCTTATTTAGTTTTAAATTTCTCAAACAGTTTAGATCTTAGTCACTTTCAAAGTTTGTAAGTGAACTGAGCTTATTTTGATCTTATTCTGCCTTAGCTTATTGCATTTGCTTATTTCTAGTTTGGACTTGCTCATTAAGCTTAGATTTAAGTTTTTATTAGCTTGTTAGCCTTTAAGCTTTTCTAGTTTGCCTTTAAGCTAAATTCAGAATAGTTAGTTTTTGCATAAAACCTTTTAAGTCAAAACTGTCTTCTATTTTGCTTATTTTCTAGCTTATTACTACTTTTCATAAAAAGTTGTTAGTTTTAAATTTGCTTATTTTCATGTTTTCTATAAGTTTTATAAAAAAGTTATGCAAATCAAAAAATCATTGGGAAAGTGGGAAGTCCAAGGTGAGCCAAGGCTCGAACCCCAGACCTCTACCACCCTCAACCAACAATTTTAGCACCACACCTCACACCACTCTGCCCTTGGGACTTCCTGGTCCTATCTTGCACAATTTAGTATTTAACCTCTTTTAGTCCATTTAGCTTATCAGCCTTATTTGGCTTATTTCCAGCTTATCCGTTAAGCCAATTTTTCAGTTTTTATTTTTCATAGATTCTACATAGTTAAAACTACTTTTCGTAATTTTTTTCAGATTTTTCATCATTAGTTTAATATTTTTAACATTTAATTTAGTCTAAAACTGTTTTTAATTCATAATAAAAAATATAAAAGTCAAAAAAATATAATTCTTTTTTTTAATTTTCTTTCATCATTTAGGACTTGTAAAAATTAAATTTGCATGTGTAGGGTTAAAATTTAATGTTTTAGGTTTTCGAGTCGCGTTTTTACGTTTCCTTTTACGTTTTAAAATTCGTTATTGCTTTCGTTTTTAGTGTAGCTTGCCTTTTAATTGTTTTTCCCGTAGAAATAGAAAACCAATCAAAATCTTGTTATATTCAAACATCAAATATCAAACCGACTCTCGACTCTCCATTGCATTCCTCGTTGGGATAAACGACCCGGGTCTGGTTTTGAACTTTAATTGTTTTTAAAGCGAGAAACCGATACTTCCGGATATATATATATATATATATATACTATTGACAACGAATCACAAGACAAGATGTTCTATCCTAGATTTACGAAGATTATCATTCATCACTTCCTCGATAAAGATAATTCCATCCCAATGAGAAACAGAACGTTCATGCATACTGCTAGGGATGACAGCTTACTGGATACCATGAGATTCGTCTCCAAACATGCAGACACTCAAGTATATGGTTCAATCATTCCTAAATCAATGACGAATCAAGCCTCGCTGGACTCTATTGCTTACAAGACTTATTATGCATTTGCTTCAGGAGTTGAACCTCCAAAGTGAAGGAAAAGTCAAAAGAAATCTGATTCAGCCATCTCATCTGAGGAATCTCCTTCCAAGAAGAAGTCTGCTAAAGCTAAGAAAGTTGCTGCTACCAAACCTAAACCGACTAAGAAGAAGGCACCGATTAAGGCTGACAGAGGCAAGAGTTTGAATGTTCTCTCAGAAGTAGCACTTTCTAAAGCTGATCAGCTCAATGAGGCTACTAAATGAAGCAAGAAAGACTTTCATATCTCACAAGCAAGTGGCTCAGGTGATGGAACTGATTTTGAATCAGGGGTTCCTAATGAGCAACATCGCAAGACTTCTGGTACAGATAAAGGAACTGGTACTAAACCAGGGGTTCCCGATGTACCCAAATACGATTCTAAAAGTGAGAAAGAGTCTTGGGTGAAGTGGAGAATAAGATAATGATGATGAAGATGATACTAAAGATGATAAGGGTAATGATGATAATGATGATAGTGATGGTAATGATGATGATGATGTTAATGATGATGATAACCAAGAAGATGATGACACGAATGACGATGAAGAAGAGACTAATAATGATAGAACTGAGTTAGACATAATCAAGATTCATGTTCTTAATCAGTCTAGCACTGAATACTATGAAGAAGAAGAAGAAGAAAATACTGATGATGAAGAAACGATGGATGAAGAAGATGATGATGAGGTCATTAAGGAGCTGTATAATTATGTAAACGTGAATTAGGAAAATAGAGATGCTTACATAACCGATGATGATCAAGGTGGCACAGACCAACAAAATGTTTCTCAAGAGTCAGGGTTTGAGCAAGTAGAGGAAGACGCTCATGTGACCCTTACACCGGTCCTTGACACACAGAAGACTGATGAACCAATACAAAGTTCTTCTGTCACCTCCGACTTTACAAGCAAGCTCCTAAATCTTGAGAATCCCTCTTTAGCTGACAATGAGATTGCTTCTTTGATGAATAGCATAGTTCTTCATGAAGAACCAAGGAGTCAGACATCGTCTCTTTACACCATTCCAGTAACAGCAACTCCTGAAGTCACATCCATTTTTACCACAACTATTCCTCCATAACCTCCTTTCTTCAATCCTCTTTCACAACAAGCAACACCAACTCTGACACCAACAACTTCTGAAGCTACAACCTCATTTCCTTCACTTCCTGATTTCTCATTTGTATTCAAGTTCATTGACAAAGTCAGCAACTTGGAAAAAGGTCTGTCAGAGATAAAGCAAGTTGACCAGTATGCTCAACCTCTCTCCTCCATTCCTACTATAGTAGATCATTACATTGACAACAAACTTAGAGAAGCTATCCAAAAGGCCATTGTGGCACATAATTTGGACTGTAGAGAAGAAGCTAAAGCTGAGAAGAGCGATTACATAGAACTCGTTAACACATCAATGAGAGTTATTATTAAAGAAAAAGTCAACACTCAACTTCCTCAGATTCTCCCTTAAGTAGTCTTAGACTTTGCAACTCCAGTGATAGAGAAAAATGTCACAGAATCATTAGAAGCTGCAGGCTTGGCAAGGTCTTCCTCTCAACCAAAGTCTACTTATCAGGCAGCTGCATTACTCTCCGAGTTTGAGCTTACAAAGATACTTATAGACAAGATGGAGAAGAACAAGTCATATGATAAAGCTGACTATAAAAGGGAACTTTATGTTGCTCTGGTCAAATCTTATCAAACTGACAAAGATCTATTTGATACATATGGTGAAGTCTTTACGTTGAAGAGGAGTCAAGACGACAAAGACAAAGATCAAGACCCCTCCGTTGGATCAGACCGAGGGTCGAAAAGAAGGAAGTCAAGAAAGGAAGCTGAGTCATCCACAGATTCAAGGTCAAAGGAAAAGAAGTCTTCAAGCACCTCTAAAGATGCCTCCCATTCTCAACATAAGTCTTCTGGCAAGTCTACCCATACAGAGGAGCCAAGTCATACAGTTGATGACTCAGGAGTGCAATAGGATCAAGAGTTCGACACGGGTAACAATGATGAACAACCCGTTGACAAGGAGGTTTCTAAGGATGACTGGTTCAAGAAACCCAAACGACCTCCAACTCCTAATTTTGATTAGAATAAGCGATAACATGTTGACTTCCAACCTCCTCAAACCTAAATTAGTCAAGTTGCTTGTACTAAAGAACCTTGTACTTCATTTGATGAGCTCATGGATACCTCATTTGACTTCTCTGCATTTGTCCTGAATCGGGTCAACATTAAAGATCTGACTCAAGAAATTTTGGTTGGACCGACATTCTAGCTACTCAAAGGCACCTACAAAAGTCTTCCAGAATTAGAGTATCATCTTGAAGAATGCTCCAAGGCTTCCACTGAACGACTCGACTAGCATAACCCTGAAGGCAAACCGTATCTATTCGATCTCAGTAAGCCTCTTCCGTTGATTCCTGACCATCAAGGCCGTCAAGTTATCCCTCGGGATTTCTTTATTAACAACGATCTAAAGTATCTAAAAGGAGGTGATTTAAGTAGAGGGTACTCAACATCTGTTACAAAGACAAAGGCTGCTACATATGAGATCAAATGGATTGAAGACTTGGTTCGTAAATTATAGAGTCCCATAAAAGTGATATATGATAAGCATGCTTACTTGGGCACTTCACACTGGGGTCCCAAACACCAAAGATTCTACGGGTTTGCCAGCAACATGACTTCGTTTAAAGATGTTTACTCTAGAAAAAGAATCATTGCGGTTACCAGACTTACGAATATAAAGAAGTATGACTATGACTATGGTCACCTGGAAATGATTGAAGTTCGTCAAGAGGATCAACAGTTGTATAAATTTAGAGAAGGCGATTTCCCATGACTTCTCCTACAAGACATAAAATACATACTATTTCTACTTGTTCAACAGAAGCTGACCAATCTCACAATAGACGAACGATATGACTTGAATGTGGAATCATGTATGTTCACCAGACGGATTGTCATTCAAAGGCGGGTGGAAGATCTTCAATTAGGTGTCGAAAGTTACCAAAAGAAGCTCAACCTTACCAAGCCAGACACATTCAGGTCAAATCTTAGGAACAGAACCACATACAAAGCATATTCAGACCCTAAAGGAGTGATATACAAGGATCAGAACAACAAAAACAGATTGATACGCGCTGATGAACTCAATAAATTCAGTGATGGCACGCTTAATAATGTTCGGACTGCTCTTCATGATATTGCTTCGGGAATAAGGATGGAATATCTGCCAAAGAGGAAATGGAGTGGATTAGACAAACGAAGTGCTCGGGTTATGGTTTAAGATATTAACAAGCAGCTTTATGAGAGGAGGTTGATGCGGAACTTAGAGAAGTTCGTTAGTGGAAGAGAATACGGGAATGACCTCAGGCTGTTGGAACAGACAATATGATTTTGTCATATTTTGTCTTATCTCATTTCAGGTCCATCTCTCGTATATAATAACTGTTGTGAATAGATAAATAAATAGTGTAGACTATAATTAGGCGTATATAGTGTTTGAGTACGTATTTTCAAGAATTTCTTAGTAAATTCAAAATTTTTCAAATTAACGTACTCAAACACCATATTATTCCCTCATAATTTGAGGGGGAGCATTAAAATGTACCTATACTCGGCTTGTTAATAATTGGACATTTTTTTCGTGAATCTATGAATATTTGAATCAATTGATATCCAAAATATCAAGAGATTTGACATTTTTGATAAGGGGAGAAAATGTGATTAAAATATATGGCTAAAGATGTGAATTTCAAGGACTCAAGAGCAAGCTTCACCCTTCAAGTGCTAAACATTTTTGAATATCGATGCACATGTTTGGGGGGATCATTACAAATGGTTTTAAGGTTGTGAATGATACCAAAAGACCGACCATGTATTTAATTATTTTGAGTTATAAGGTGGTTATGTATAGGTATTTGTTCCTACGATCCAGTCAGTACCGGAGGGATCTATCCAGGGACAATCCACTAGATAGTGTAGAAGTCCTTAGGCATGATGTAAAAAAGGAGTAAAAGTGAGAATAAGGGAATAGTGCCAACTGGTATGGAGCTAGTACTGGAACAAACCCAACAAGGTACTAGTCATGAAGTCTCGGTAAGCACTAAAGGGGTCGAAGAATTAAAAAGAAAAGTTAAGATAAACGGTGAAAAGAAAGAAACCCTCCTTACACTTAGGCAGAAACTGGGTCAATACATCTGCTGTCAGAATCACAAAGATGATTGCTGACATTAAAGACTGACATCATGGACCCAGTGATACAATACACAACCCTCACTAGCTACTCAGAATCTCTCAAAAGATTTTTGTTTCATTTCTCACGGAGATTAAACACATTTCTATTGACTTTCTTACTCCGAGTTAGTTGGTATTGAAAAGGTAGCAGTATGCTCCAGCCTCCGATTACTAAAACTAAATGTCCACTATCGAGACTAGAGCCAAAAGAGATCATCCATAAATCTCATTGGGACACTTATCCAAAATATGCTTGCTAATTCACATAATGTCAAAAACAAGAAATATATATCAAGAGTCCTACGTATTATCCTTGTGATTTTGCCAAAACATCCAAGTGATACTTAAGTATTCACAGTGAAGATGGAAATCCTGCTTGAGCCAACATCAAACAAGCTCTTGGTAGGTGACTTGTGAGATCCTACAAGGATCGAACTTGTGATACTGGATATCGATTCGGTCCAGCTTATGCATTGACAAATGAATTTTGAAAATATTAAAATTGTTGGTGTGTCATAAAAACCGTTTGCATCTTAACACACTGACTGATTTTCCTAAATCAATTTTCAATCTTAATCATTTGTACCCCAGAGAACACATTAAAATGGACTAAAACACTAAAATGATTTAATTATTTCCAAAATATTTTGTACTATGTTTTTATGTCTTACAGGTACAAAGGATTGAAAACGGAGCAAAAACAGTAATTTTCGGGTGACTTTTGACGACGTTTTTACGTTTATCGAGGTTCAAATGAAGTCGTTAATATTCCAAGATCACACCATTGGAAAGAGCACGAAATTACGAGTCTATCGGTACCTTACTTGACCCCCGAACCTTTATTTAAACCCTACACGTCCCTTTTTTAAACCCTTTTATTAAAATGACCTGGTCCAAAGTTAAAGAGGGTTTTATACTAAATTTTGCATGTATATAAATGGTACCATTCTAGCAAAGGGGTGTCTCCTTTGAGCTTTCCATACTCACCCAAGGTCTTGGTTTGAATCTCGCATGAGGTTTATCCTCTCAAGCCACGTTCAATGCATGCCACGTGGCGCCACGTGGACGCTACATGGCTGCCACGTGGCACACATACCCTATCGTTTGTTGATCCCTTTTGAACAGATCTTACTTAGCTTGTTAAAGCTTAGTTGTGTTAAATAGATCCAAGACAACTATAATAGAAACTAAGATTGTGAATACTACAAACTATGCAAAAACTAGTTTGTAATACTAAGAAGAATAGTGAAACAGTAAAACAAGATCTTGCTAAACTTTCAATATATTGAACACAATCAAAGTTACTATAAATAACCTTGAAACTATGAATACTAACTATGAGAAAATGATTTCTAGATCTATATTACTAACTATGCCTTAGGGTTTCTTTTATACACCAAGAAATCCTAATGGGCTTACAAAACGCGTCAAGTGATCAATGCATATCTATTCCTAATATATCTCATGCATATCACTTTAGCAATACTAACTATATAACTAACAGTACTAATAACTTAGACTGTTTTCTCCAATCTTCAGCAGTGTTAAGTTAGTACTGGCAGTACTAACTTTCTTTTAGCAGTACCATCTTCAACTCTGGCAATATAACTAAGCTTGGTAGTATAAACTCTTCCCTTGGCAGTACTAAGTGTGATAGGTTTAAATCCCAACAATCCTCCCCTAAACTTGTGATTGTTATCCAAATCTACAAGTTTCTCTGAATTAAACCATCTGTGCTAAGAGGATGCTTCCAAACACTTTATTGTCTTGATTTGTTTGCTTGTATGAAGATTTTCATTAAAAGCTCATTTGCCATCTTTGAATGTTGTTCTACTAACAGCTTGGTAGCCAACGTCAACATCTGAACTCCTTTTGACAATGGATAATCTTTCTCTACCAGCATGAAAATATCATGTCCTCTTACTGAAGATACATGGTGAACACCACATGTATCATAAAGCCTCCATACCAAAGGATCATGCATATACCTTTGAAGCTTCCATAGAGTATCATCACTATCTGGTTTAAACAATCTCTTCAGTTCAACCCACAATTCCTTCTTTTTATCATCTATAGGCTTTGTTGTACTAAACCCCTCCTTAACCAAATCCCAAAGCTTAACCAGGTCATCTCTATAAAATTTCTTCAATATATCAGTAAAAATATGATAAGCTTCTGTATGGTTTCCAACTCTGATAATTCTCCAGTACCTTCTTGTGTCTTTAGAGTAAATCTCCCAGTCTATGATTGGATATTTAACTTGTAAGGCTTCAACATAAACTTCTTCCACTGGAACTACCATCATCATCTGTTGTCAATCCTCTTGTGGTAATTCTTTTTCTTCTTCATCTGGCTGTTCTTGAACAGACTCTGAATCTTCATTAGTCTTTTGCTTCTTAGAACCTTCATGATCAAGTCCTACTTCTACAGCTCTCTTAGAACTTCCAACTTCTACAGAATCAGTAATTGTTGCTTGTGAACTTCCAGCTGCTAATTTTGAAGCTCTTTCTCTATATTCAGTCTCCATTGGTATAAAAGCATTGACATTCTTTATTGTAGTTTCAAATAATTCCTTGAGCTCATCAAAAGAATATCTTTTCAATTGCTGCACTGTATGACTTCCCATGTGCTTAATGTAATTCATCATATAATTCCTCTGTTGAGCCTGTGTCATGGGCTTGTTCCTTTTTGCTTCAGATTTATGTGCAGCAAAATATCTCTTTCTCTGATTAATAAGATCTACAAGCATCTTTGCTTGATCAACTTCACTGTACTTGTTTCTTTCCTCTGCTTGTAGTCCTTGAGTTAGCTCTTCATCAGCTTCAACTCTTGCTTTGATGTTTTCCCATTCCTCCTCAGTAAAAGATTGAGCTGTTGCATGAACTCTAGCCATCCTTTGTCTTTCTTCTTCATCCAGTTCCTCTTGTAGTCTCACAGCTGCTTCATGTCCAAGCCTATCTTGTTCTTGCTGTAGTTTTGTTCTCTTGGACTGTTCTTCTTCAGATTCTTCCATTATACCTTTACCTTTATCTTTGATTACAACTGATGTGGGAATACTGATGTTAACTTTTTGAACCATACTAGTAGTACTAACTGGTATAAATGCACCAGCAGTACTAACTGATTCTTCAGCAGTACTAAACAATCTACTAATAGTACTAACTCCACCACTGTCAGTACTAACTGCCCTTCTTCTTCTAGTATAAGTGTGAACATTTTTAGCTGCATCTGCAAGTACCTTAGCTGCACTAAAGACTCCCAACTGATCTTCAAGTTTATCTTCTTGACTATGTATAGGAGTAACCAAAGTAACTCCTGCATCTTGATCAATTTCTTCTATCATCCTCCCCTGTTTAGAAGAATCCTCTAAATCATCTTCATCATCTGAAACCATAATCTTTGCTCTCCTTCTAGCTTGGCTTGTCTTGACAGTCTTCTCTAATTTTTTCACCTTCATGATAGACTTGCTTAGTTTGTTTTAGATCTGCCTCCAAGCTCTTTACTTTGCTGAACAATTTAGTACATAAAACCGTCAATTCTTGAAGTGACATACTGCCCTCATCACTTCCAAGTGCGTTAACTCTTGGGAGAGGTGAATCATGAGGCGGTGTAGGTACCCTCTCAGACCTAGTCTGAGCAATGGAACCCCCATGGCTTCTTGGCACCTGGGACTACCACCTGCACCAATTCCTCGAGGAAAAGGCACGTTAGGTATTGTCGTGGATTGGGTCTTAGTTAAGTTACCACTGGCTTGTGGTGCATCTAAGCTAGCAGCAATAGTGGTAGCCCTTTACACTCTGTCATCCCACTCCTCATAGACAGCCTCATCTGGTACATTGGGTATAGGCTCACTAGTCTGAGGTAACTCAATGACCTAGTTTAAGGCTTGCCTAGGTGTTTGAGTCTTTTGGTGTGATGATGAGACAATATTAGGGATTGGTTCTTCATGAATAGGTTGAGCAGTAGAAGGTGATGGTTGGGGTTTAGAGGGATGTCCTGAACCTTCATCCTCTTCTGCTTGAATTGCCAGCATACTTGGAAACAAAGGAGTGTGTTCCCCAGAAAAACCTCTTTTCATATTGCTAAAAGGTTTTATAGTTAAAGTAGGAGCA
Source organism: Tanacetum coccineum (assembly GCA_026074375.1). Classification (NCBI taxonomy): domain Eukaryota; kingdom Viridiplantae; phylum Streptophyta; class Magnoliopsida; order Asterales; family Asteraceae; genus Tanacetum; species Tanacetum coccineum. Next base: position 42,112 of record BQNB010017882.1, read on the forward strand.
ATATATTTTTTGTTGTGGGGATTAAGAAATCTTTTATGCATGTCGAAAAATATTTGAATAAATCTTGGATACATTAAAAACTTATATTTATTATCCAAGTTTTTCACCATACCATCAAAAACCAATTTAGAAAAGTTAAAAGTTCTGTTTGTGGCCAAGCAAATAATAGCAGTTGCTATATTGCTACTAAATTATTCCCAAGAAGTTTTCTTAGGGCTAAGACAATGTAGGATGGTATGGATCAAAAATCTCACTTAGGGGAAAATTTGCCTTTTTGAAAAGTTAGTTTATCATCAGTTGAAACATATCCCATCAGTGAAAGTTGATCAAAACATTTAGTAGTTGGCAAAGCACTAACACCATCTACATCTACTAATTGGAGATGTCTCCTAATAGATGCTTCAGTAATAGTGAATTCTTTGCCATCAACTGTAGCAGTTATTTCTTGTTCTCCATTATCAACTGTTCTGACAGTAGCAGTCTGCCAAAACTTTTTGAATAGAGAAACATAGGATAGTAGGTATTCTTAGTAAGACAAACCTATATGCCTTCCATGAGAAAATTTAATTATCTCTTGGAAAATCCTTCACATCCCATTGGTTTTCTTTAATAAGCAACCATGTTTTGAATTTGTCGGTAGAATTCCAAATTCGCCATTAGTGATTGAGTTATAATAAGGGTTCTGGGTTTATGTTTGTTAATGAGAGTAGGAGAGTTTAGCAAAGTTAATATGATTTTATAAAAAGTGCTTAAGGGTTTTGATTGGACCGACTGAATAAAATGGATTCTTTATCTTGAAGAAAGCTTTAAGAGAAAGAAAGAGTCCAAGAATGATCCAAATTATAGAGCCCCTATAAGCGAAATATTTAGCAGAAATATCTCAACGACTATATTTAATTGCCAAAAATCTGCTATACCCCAAACAGTATTAATGGTAGCCTAGCAGTACTAATTTTAGTCAAACAGTACTAAGCAAGGTTATAAATAGCGTGTTTGCGAAGCCATGGCGTATTTCAAGGCGTGACTATAGCGGCAAAATAATATTCATAAATTTATATAATAATATCATATTTCATATACTTATCGATGTGATACAAAAGTGCTAATCATACAAGCAATAATGACATAACATAGTCCCAATATATTTGTCCAAGGAGCTATAAAAACAAATGTAGATCATTTAGTCATTAAAAGTTAAAAAAACATACTAACAGCCATTAAGGATGTTAACCAAGGGTGCTAAATGCTAAAGTACAAACATTAACATACCAGTTCTCATTACAGATCAATATAACTTTACGGTATAAAAATCAACATACGGGTAAGCTACTTGCTAAAGTAAGGATACTAATTGCAAATGATGCTAATTGAAGTACCAGTAGTTAAATTGGTGCTAAAGTATCGTTAGTCATTTGAAAACAAAACCAACTCAGTAGCCATTCACATAAAACATTAGAAGACGTCAACATAAATGTCTCATGCATATTTAGTGTATGTATGGACAATGGACATCAACTCATGTAGCTACTAGTAGAACTTGTAGTCTACGAGGTCATATATGACTACTACTTAAAATTAAGTTAAAAATTACTAAGCCCAAAAAGAAATAGCCTAAATACAAAATAGCCCAATTTTTTTCAAAAAGCTTCTAAAAATGGCGCCACGCCCTGCAATTTAGTGTGCCTTTGCGCGCCTTTTGACACCTTCACCCACGCTACACCTAAAGCCAATGCTAAGGTCCATATCGTAACGGCGAGGCTACGCCTCACGCCTTTGGAGACCCTTGCGGCGCCAAGGTTGAGCCTTTTAGAACACTGTACTAAGTAATGCCAGCAGTACTAGTTTAGTAGACAACAGTACTAAGTACTTTCCCAGCATTACTCAGAAATGCCTATGCAGTATTATTTGAGCTTCTGCACCCCACAATATGGTATCTTGGCACCTAGGACCACTACCTGAATCAGTTCCCTAAGGAAAAGACTCATTAAGTGTTGCCATAGATTGGGTCCTATTGATGTTACCACTGTCCTGCTCTGCTTCTAAGCTAGAAGCAGGAGTGGCAGCCCTTTCCATTCTGTCTTCCCACTCCTTAATGACAGTCGCATCTATTACAAGGGGAATAGGTCTACTAGACTTAGATATCTCAATAATCCTTTTGGCTTTCCTAGGTATTTAAGTCTTTTTGAGTTAAGATTGTGATAGAACAGTGATTGGTTTAAGATTAGATAGTGATACAGTTGTAGATGTGTGTTGGGGTTCAGTGGGATTTCCTGACCTTTCACCCACTTCTGCTTAATGATACATTCCTTTTCATCCAATCTTAATTAACCTCCCCTTAAACAATACTTCAAAGATTAAGTAATCCAATGCTAGCAATTAGAAAGTTAAACCTGCTAACATCAAAAGCCTTTGTGAGAAGATCTGCAACATTGTGGTCTGTGTGAATCTTGATCACTTGAATCAACTTCTTCTCATAAGAATCTCTGATGAAATGGTGCCTAATCTCTATGTGCTTGGTTTTAGAGTGAAACACTGGATTTTTCACAATACAGATTGTACTTTCATTATCAATGTAAATCTTGGTGTTCATAAAGTTGAACCTATAATCAAGCATTTGATTTTGAATCCATAACACCTGTCTACAGCAATTAGCAGCAGCAACATACTCTGCTTTAGTTGTTGAGTTAGCAACCACTGTTTGCTTTTTACATTGCCATGAAATCAACCTTTTGTCAAGAAATTGACAACCTCCTGTTGTGGATTTCCTGTCAAGGCTAGCTCCAGCATAATCACTATCAGAAAAAGCTTCCAAGTCAAATGGTGAATCCCTAGGATACCAAAGGCCCAATTTAGGTTGACCTTTCAGATATCTAAAGATCCTCTTCTCAGCATGAAGATGTGAGACTTTAGGAGTAACTTGGAACCTTGCACAAGCACAAACAACAAACATTATATCAGGCCTAGAAGCTATCAAGTACATCAATGATGCAATCATTTGAGTGGAAAATTAGTTTGGACTTTTTAGCGTCGAGATTGGCTAAGGTACGGATATTCCTTACCCTTTTCCCTTTACTATTGTTATGATATACCGGTTGTTTCGTTCGTTTGATTATTCGTACGGATATTCCGTTCTTTTAGTAAGGACACCTCATGTCTTGATTCTCATTTGTTTTAGCTACTTTGATTTGTTTGATATTCCGTCTGATTCATCTGGAACTTTTTGTGCATTAAACTTTTAAACTCTGTACATAAAGACTTCTTAGTAGACCCAAAAATGATATCATTAACATACACCTGTACTAACAGGATATCACTTCTGTCCTTCTTGATGAATAGAGTCTTATCAATAGTTCCTTTTCTATATCTATTTTCCAATAATTAGGTAGACAAGGTCTTATACCAGGCTCTAGGAGCTTGATGTAGACCATATAAATCTTTTTCTACCTTATAAACTTTATCAGGGAATTATGGATCTGTAAACTAGGAGTTTTGGCACACATACACTCCTCTTTCAGTTAGACAAAATAAAAAGCACTCTTTACATCCATCTGGTACGACATAAACCCATAAAATGATGACAAAAGCCAAAAATAACCTGATTGCTTCTATCCTAGCAACAGGAGCAAAAACCTCATCATAGTAAATTCCTTCTTATTAGGTGTAACCTTGTGTCACCAGCCTTGCCTTGTTTCTAACTACTATCCCTCTCTTATCTTTTTTGTTTCTATAGACCCATTTTGTTCCAATGGCATGTTTGCCTTTGGGTAACAATCAAACCAATCTCTAAACTGAAGAACAAAACACTTGATAGTTCTTGGATCATTTATAGCTCGAGGTTGTTTAGACCTCATCTAGGATCATGATAACAAAGACAATAACATGCAACGGAATAAGAAGGTTTTCATCATTATCTTCTCTATTATACATGACTACTACAAGCCCCAATTCTTGTTAGTCTTGTATAGTTAGTACTGCTATTATGATATACATGAGTTAAATTAGGAATAGATATGCATTATCATTATACGCATTTTGTAAGCCCATTAGGGTTTCCTTGGTGTATAAAAGGAACCCTGAGGCATAGATCAATATATATCAGTCTTTCATAGTTTTTCATAGCTTTAAGGTCGTAAACCCTAACACTATCAAAGAGTGTTCGTATTAATATATTGGAGCTTATTGTTTTGGTTATATTTCTGTGTGTTAAATATTCATTACTGTTATTCTTCTTAGTGGTATAAACTAGATTCCGCATAGTTGATATCATACACTCAAAGTTTCAATCTTAGTGCCTTTGGATTTATCCAAGGATACTAAACCTTACATCAAGCTAAGAAGTTCAAGATCTGTTCATTGGGATCAACAAAAACCCTAAATCCAATGAAACCCTAATCCTAAACCTTTCTTGTTTAACCCTTGTAAGCACTAAACTAAGCCTTCAAACCTTCTTGTAATACCTTAGATATGATGTTAGATCACTTGTATATGTGGTAAATAAAGTTGTATGATTTATTTGGTGGTGTTGGTGTTTAGCCGTGGGTTAGGAGGGAGAGACAAAGAGAATTTGTGAAGTTTTTCCTTATGAAAATGAAGTGTGTGTTTTATCTAACTAGTTGCTTCCTTTATATATCATTAGGATTAGTCAAAGACCACTTGTATAAGTCTTAAGACAAGATGAGGGTTTTTAGGAAGTCTTTGGTCAAGGTAACTAGTCATAGACATAAGGTATAATGAGTTGAGGTTTGTACAAGTTCTAGTTGGTAAATTATGTGCCCTATGTTCCCTTGGGACTACTTTTCCATCTGAATTTTAGGGAGAACTCTACTCAAGCAACAATATGAGAACTTTTTAGGATCAAGTTCAGAAACAATGGATCAAATGTTTGACAGGTTGCAAAAACTTATTAGTCAGTTGGAGATCCAAGGTGAAGTTATTACATAAGAAGACATAAACTTAAAACTATTGAGAAGTCTTCCATCTGAATGGAAGACTCACGCTTTGATCTGGAGAAACAAAAAGGACGAGAGAGGGATTGTAGTGAGAAACAAGGCAAGACTGGTTGCACGAGGCCATACCCAAGAAGAAGGAATTGATTATTATGAGGTTTTTGCTCATGTTGCTAGGATAGAAGCAATTAGGTTATTTTTGGCCTATGCATCATTTATGGGGTTTATTGTGTACCAAATTGGAAGTAACGTGTGCTTCTTATATGGTACTATTAAAGAGGAGGTTTATGTGTGTCAACCTCCTGGTTTTGAAGATCCATAGTTTCCTGACAAAGTGTATAAGGTAGAAAAAGCTTTATATGGTCTACATCAAGCTCCTAGAGCCTAGTATGAGACCTTGTCTACCTACTTAATTAAAAATGGATTTAGAAGAGGCACTATAGATAAGACTTTGTTCATCAAGAAGGACAAAGGTGATATCTTGTTAGTACAGGTGTATGTTGATGATATCATCTTTGGGTCCACAAAGAAGTCTTTATGTGATGAGTTTGAAGGTTTGATGCACAAGAGATTCCAGATGAGTTCTATGGGGGAACTCACTTTCTTCTTAGGGTTACAAGTACAACAGAAGAAGGATGGAATCTTCATTAGCCAAGACAAATATGTGGCTGACATATTGAAGAAGTTTGATTTTGCCACTGTGAAGACAGCAAGCACTCCTATGGAATCTAACAAGGCCTTGATCAAGGATGAAGAAGCTGATAGTGTGGATGTTCATTTATACAGATCAATGATTGGATCATTGATGTACTTAATAGCTTCTAGGCCAGACATAATGTTTGTTGTTTGTGCTTGTGCAAGGTTCCAAGTTACTCCTAAAATGTCACATCTTCATGCTGTGAAGAGGATCTTTAGATACTTGAAAGGTCAACCTAAATTGGGCCTTTGGTATCCTAGAGATTCACCATTTGACTTGGAAGCTTTTTCTGATAGTGATTATGCTAGAGCTAGCCTTGACAGGAAATCCACAACAGGAGGTTGTCAATTTCTTGGCAAGAGGTTGATTTCATGGCAATGTAAGAAGCAGACTATAGTTGCAAATTCTACTACTAAAGCAGAGTATGTTGCTGCTGCTAATTGTTGTGGACAGGTGTTATGGATCCAAAATCAGATGCTTGACTATGGATTTAATTTCATGAACACCAAGATTTACATTGATAATGAAAGCACCATTTGTATTGTGAAAGATCTAGTATTTTACTCTAAAACCAAGCACATAAAGATAAGGCACCATTTCATCAGAGATTGTTATGAGAAAAAGTTGATTTAAGAGATTAAGATTCACACAATACACAATGTTGCAAATCTTCTCACAAAGGCTTTTGATGTTAGCAGGTTTAACTTTCTAATTGCTAGCATTGGATTACTTAATCTCTGAAGTATTGTTTAAGGGGAGGTTAATGTGTTTGGATAACAGTTCTTAACTTTTATTTATGGGTTATGCATAAATATGGATCCTCATGAATTCTCACATGTCTATCTAGTCTTTTCTAGTGTGCTTGTGATGAATAAAAGCATGTTGTTGTAAAATTATTGAAGACAAATTTAATACTGTTAGATATCTCTTAGTAATGCTGGACTTAGTTTATACTGTTAGATGAAACTTTGTACAAAAGTTGATGCTGCTAGGCTTAGTTAGTGCTGCTTACACGGGTTTAGTAATGAGATTGATGATTAGTATTGGGTTTCTACTGGTAACTATTTTGTTTATACTGCTACAAAAGTTAGTACTGCTAGGCAAAAGTTAGTACTACTGAGCCAAATTTAGTACTGCTTTTTATCGTTAATACTGTTCGGGGCATAACAGATTTTCATTAATTAATTATAAAAGTTGAGATATTTTCGCCAACAACTTTGCTTATAAGGGTCTATATTTGGATAATTCTTGATCTTTCTATCTTTTATAAGTGTTACTTCAAGATAAAGATTCAACTTTATTCAGTCAGTCCAATCACACCTTTAATCTCTCTTTATAATATCTCAATTAATTTTGCCAAACCCTCATACTCTCATCAACGAACTTAAACTCAGAACCCTTCTCATAATCAATACTATATGAAGGATTTGAAGTTTGTTCGATCAACATTTAATATGGGTTGCTTGTTTGGAACAAAACAGAGTTTAAGTTGAGTTTATCAGATAGTAGACTTCTCTCTACTTGTTCGTATGAAATTCTATGCTCTCACTGTAAGTCCCACTATCTATGCTTCTTACATTGAACAGTTTTGGAATACTACCACTTCCAAAACAGTCAATTCAGTTAAGCAAATACATGCTATTATTGATGGCAGGCCTAGTGCGTCATATCAGAATCATCAGTGGTTTAGTGAGAAGTGATTTCTCTTAATGATGAGGCTGGTATTGCCTTGCTAACAAAAGATGAAAACTTTTGAAACTTGCATTGATGGGATGATGAACAACTTTCTACAATACTTACTTTTCCAAAAAGGTTATTCTCCATCCTTATGGAAATTTCTGATACACCACCAACTTTATGTGTAAGTTCAAAATCAACTGCTTGGAATGAATTTTCAACTAATTTGGCTTCAGCAGTTATATATTTGGCAAATGGTTAAAATTTTAATTTTTTTATAAATTAATTTTTGATGGTATGTTGAGGAACTTGGATCCAAAATAATTTTTAATGTATCTAAGGTTTTTACAACTCTTTTTTAATAACCAGCTTAAAGATTTACCAAAACCTTTTAATGATACTTAAAAGACACCACTAACAGTTAAATAGGTTTTCTTAATATGCAAAGAAAAGTAAAAGAAATTCGGAAAAGTTACTCTACTTTTTAACTCCATGTTGGTGCAAAACCAAGCACATGAGGTTAAAGGTTCAGCAATACCCCCTGAAACCCAACCCACATCCTCTACCTTACAACCAAATGTTTCAGAACCTCAAACTGAATCACTTCAAATTGAAACACCTCCAACAGTTTCCCATGCACTTCAAACTAAAGCTCATATTGAGTAAATACTCCCATCTCCATCTACATATCAAAGAAAAAAAAGAAAGACTCAAAAACATAGGAGAGCCAAAAAGGTCACTCAGTTACCTCAGACTAGTGTGCCTTTAGACCATAGAGCAGATGAGGCTGTCCATAAGGAGGGGGTGAGAGTGTGGAAAGGGTTATCACTACTGCTGCTAGCTTAGTTGCAACATAGGACATTGATAACATTCCTTTAAGAACCAACTCCACTGGCAATGCATAAGTTGTCATTCCTTAGGGAATTGTTAAGGTGGCGCTAGTCACCATGGCCACAAGAAACCCATGGGGGTGCTATGCTCAAGACAGGTTCTAAATGTGAGTGCTTGAAAAGCCAATGAATCCACCTCTCTCAGAAAGGTCACGCATCTGGTAGTGGGGTGTCAGCATGGAACATTACTTTAGAATTGATTGGACAATGTACTACCGACACCCTATGATTCACCTCTTCAAGTGGTTACCACCTGGAAGTGATGAGGGTAGGCTCTTAAAAACTGAAAGAGATTAATGGCTTATGTACAAAATTGTCCAAACAAGTGCTTGACTGGAGAAAGAGTGGATTACAAGCTAATGAAGATCCTTAATAACTTAAGCAAAGAGTCAAGAATATTAGAAAAGAAAGAGAAGTCAAGCATCTCACACCCAAGATAGGGAGGTTGTTTACAGGCAGGTAGAGTCTTTTGAGATGATTTAGTTGAGGTGGATGCATCTTAACAAGAGAGGGAAAGGTGGACCTAGACAAAGTAATGTTCAAGGATAGTGTCTTTGGATCGTACTGATGATGACATGGAAGATGTTGAAGGAGAGACAGTTCATACTGCTACCACTAGAGTTAGTGCTGTTTGTGCACCAGTTACTACTGCTGGTGTAGCTATTAGTACTGTTGAACCTAGAACACCTCCAACAACTGCTGCAACTGCATTTATAGATGAAGATCTTACCAATGCTCAGACTTTGATAAAGATGAAAGAAGAGAAATCTAAGGAGAAAGGAGTTGCTATTAAAGATGTAGAAGATTCTCCTAGACCTATCAGATAATTAACTACACTGCAACCTCTTCCAACTATTGATCCAAAAGATAAAGGTAAGGGTGTACTGGTTGAAGAAGAACTTGAGAAACTAGCAAAAGTAAAAAGAAGGGATCAAGGGTTAGCTCAAATTGAATGTAATGCAGAGTTAGCTCAAAGATTACATAAGGAAGAGTTAGTAGAGTTAGACAGAGCACAAAAAGAAAGACAAAAGCAAGAAGAAGCTACTAGTGCTACTTTATTGAGATTTTTGATGGAAATTATCAGTAAAAGTAAGGTATTGTTCCATCCTCATGCTCCATAGGTCATACTCCCTAATTTTGAGTACTGGAAGTTTTAGTGCAGACACTGTTTAGGTAGTTTCTGATTGTGACTTCATCTTTTCTTTGACTAACAGATCTTGAGTAGAGTTAGAGTTCTTCTTATTCAAAGTTTTTCAACAAGCTCTGATACCACTTGTTGAGTTTGATAGAACTCCTTAGATAGTTTATAACTCGAGATGGGTTAGATCTCATCTAGGATTACAAAGTAACAATGATATAAAATGCACAGCGGAATAATAAACTCATAATCAAAGTTACTTTCAAGGTTTTCTTTATTCATCATAGCCCCAAATAATTCTTGAGGCTACACTATCTAACTATAAACTATATAACTAAAACTACTACTGTGTACACACACACTTTTACTAGACGACTCTCATTGGAACTGATATCTAAACCACACGTCTAATACCCTTTATATAGAGGGTTTACAGGAAAACCTAGAGTATTAAGGAAGCTAAACATTTGACTTTTCAATGCTTATCTTTAGGAAATCTTCCAGCTTTTAATTCTTCCATATATAGAATACCAAAGTGTCATATTAGTCCTTGTTGTTTCATTCGTCTTCATTTAGGTACATGTAGTTTTGTAATCATCAAATCAATAAACCCAACAATCTTCCCCTATTTGATATTACAAAACTATCTCCATGAATGAAACAATCTTCAATGCTTCTCCTTGACTTAAGACTTCCTTGAACATGCCACCACACAAAATAAGCTGCAAATTAATAAACAATAATCTTCTTCCCTTTTTTGTAATCATCGAATATGGGTCTTCTGTAGATATGCAACTTAGATCATAACAGCTACAAATCATATACTACACTACCAATCCATCCTTCCAATACTCAAATTGCCCACCATTACGCCAATAAGAAAAATGAATATGAGCAGTAGAAATATAAACTAGCAGTAGTAATAAAGATCAGCAGTAGTAACGAAACACTTCACCTCAAGTGGTGCACGAACATATCCTGATGGTTAAACATTTTTGACAATAAGCTTTCCTTGAAACCCATATGTTAACCATCTCTTGAATCTTAAAATTCTATAGGCTCTTTGTAATGATCACTGATGAAGAAAACTAAGTATAACGAACTTGATGTAGAAGTAGAATAACCCAAACTTGTATCTTATATCTTGTACTATCCACGTGACGTCAAACTTATAAATAAATCTGTGAAATATAAGTAGATCGCAATCTCTTGACAAAAATCCTCATCTTCTATGAGACACATAACCAAAGTGATAGCAAATGTGAGCATTGAGCACCATAAGTTAGATCACACACCTTTGCTAGATTTGACAAGTCTTTGTCACATCGTTTCTAAGCACGAACAAGTTATCTCTAAACTTTGTGAGCCATTTGAGATATGATAAAACACGTACCCAAGTAATTCCACTTCACCGTCAAATAAGTGATAAATAACCATCTTAGTAATCAATTAATTCAAATAATCCAAAAACGAGTGATTCGTGAGAATCTATATATACGTAATAATAAAATATATAATATTATGAAAAATTACCAGTTTACCCTTGAGGACAAAGGTGAAAAGGAAAATCTTCACAAATATATATAATATAATACGTATATAAACCGGGAAGTATGATTCTCGAGTCGTTATCCCCCAACGACTTGTGAAATTGAAACCATGTTAGATGTTCGGACAATGATTTGAATAAAAATAAAGATAGATTTGATTATCTATTGTAGCATCTCGTATTTTACGGTCAACATTTTAACCGAGCTCTAAATTGTAACCATGTAACGAATGCAGTATTAACCAAGCTGAGTAACTTTAACGATCATAAGCAGCATTGTCTTTTGACAGTACTGTGTTCGTCCCGTGTTCGTCTCCAAGCACTATTAACTGCTTAATCTAGCAGCACTAATAAATAACATGTCAAACACCTATACAAGTTATTATGAGAATAAAATATAACTATACCAAAAACCCTAAACCCCTAACCACTAAACCCTATACCAAAAACCTTAAACAACTAACCACTAAACGTTATACCAAAACCCTAAACCACTAACCGCTAAACCCGGTACCAAAAACCCTAAACCCTCCTCCCTAACCACTAAACCCTATATCAAAAACTCTAAACCCCTAACCATTAAACTCTATACCAAAAACCCTAAACCCCTAACCACTAAACCCTATACCAAAACCGTAAACCCCTAACCACTAAACCCTATACCAAAAAACCCTAAATCCCTAACCATTAAACCCTATACCAAAACCTTAAACCCTTAACCATTAGGTATAATATCACAAGTGATATATATACATAAACTTCAAAATATATACCAAAAACCCTAAACTCTATACCAAAAACTCTAAACCCCTAACCACTAGATATAATATCACAAGTGATATATACAAAAATTCTAAACTCTATACCAAAAACTCTAAACCCCTAACCACTAGATATAATATCACAAGTGATATATACAAAAATTCTAAAATCTATACCAAAAACTCTAAACCCCTAACCACTAAACCCTATACCAAAAATCATAAACCCATAACCACTATGTATAATATCCCAAGTGATATATACATACACTTTAAAATATATACCAAAAACATTAAACCATTAACCATTAAACCATATACTTAAAACCCTAAACCTTAAACTCCTAACCACTAGCTATAGTATCATAATACATAAAATTTAAAACCTATACCAAAAAGCCTAAACCCATAACCACTAAAGCTCATACCCAAAACCCTAAATCCCTAATCACTAGGTATAACATCACAAATGATGTATACATAAACCACTAAACCCTACCAAAAACTCTAAACACCTAACCACTAAACCCTAAACCACTAACCATTAAACCCTATAAAAAAACCCTAAACCCCTAACCACTAGACTCTATACCAACAACCCTAAACCCCTAACCACTAGATATAATATCACAAGTGATATATACATAAATTCTAAAATCTACACTAGAAACCCTAAACCCCTAACCACTAAACCATATACCAAAAACCCTAAACCCCTAACCACTAGGTATAATATCACAAGTGATGTATAAATAAAATTTAAAACCTATACCAAAAACCCTAAACCCATTGATGTGCTATCGTGTAGGGTTAATTTATTGATTACCAAGTTTTAAATTTATATTTAGCCGACTTATCCTAAAACAACACTTTAACGGGCAGTGTACCCGATCAGGTGGAGTTTCGTGGTAAGTAGGGTGTCGAACACTAAGAGCGAGGTCGTTAACCTTATATTCTATCAGTATTTTAATTACTCTAATTAAGTTAATTCTAATTACTTGTTAAACATATGTTATATACGTTTCTAACGATGATTGGGGGGTTTTCAACCTGAGAGACTGGCACAGGTTTTATGGTGACAATAATCAATTCTAAACACAATAAACATGCAAGAAAACAATCAGAAGATAAAGGAGCGGTACAAGCCAAATGATATAAAACCGTATTAGCCATATTAAATTTACTTAAACGCTGGTTTGTTTATTTAGTGCAATGATTTCTTATCTCGAAGTGGCATATCATTCTTACGACTTAGGCGAGACATCATCCTAAGACCTAGACACGTTGAATCCTGTCACAATTAACGTATCCGCATAAAGCATCCTTTTAGTTTAATTATAATTTATCTAGGGATCAATGCAATGGTGATCTTGATAAACCTTAGCCCATCGGGACTTTACCCACTTACTGTTTGATGGTGTTTTATGTACTGGTAGTCCACTGTTTAAATCTTTATCAATTAATCAAGAACATACTTGTTGAAACATTACGGGTCACCTACCGATCCAACTAAGCTCTCAATTTAAAGACAAAGACAGATTATTATTTGTGATCCTATTAATCTAGTAATATAAAACACGATATGGAGAGCTATCCCAGTATCTAGCTCACTTGTTAGGTGTAACTAGACCCAGTTGAATGATAGGTCACATATTCAAACACGTAGACAAGTATCATGTGATAAACATAATTAAACTTTCAACGATAAATTAAGAAATCGATTTTAAAACAAACCAAACATTAAATCTTCATTAAGATGGCTGGGTATTAGCCTATAACCATTGTAATTATACAAGCGTGATCAAATAACCAAGGTAAACTAAACATTTTATCGAACGATACCAATAATTAAATGATTACAAGAGTATAGGAATTACACTGTGTCTTCTATGGAATCGTGATCGATGCTTGAGCTTTGGTTGCTCTTCTTTTCTTTAGAAAATCATATTTTATTTGTATGGTATAGAGAATATGATTTTACACACTGAAAACTCATTTGTGAGTCTTTTATTTATAGTGTCTGAAAAAGACTGGATACGCCGTATTGAGCTATGCCAATATACGGCGTATTGGGGTGTTTCCCTTGGAGTGCGCGCAAAGTTTATAATCAATATAATATTCATTCCCAAAATATAAATATCTCTGTATCTTTGAATGTATATCCAGCTGGATACGACGTATTGTAGAAGAGTGATACACCGTATTGGGAATTGATTGTACGCATTTTCTTGTGAAGACTTACCGTTGATACGTCGTATCTCTTTTTGTAGATATGGCGTATTGGTCAGAAATAAGCTATCTTCAAATATCTTCGTTTTAGCTCCAAAATATGCGCCTTTTAGCATCTCTTCACAAATCACTCCTTAAGTACTGCAAATAACACTTTTAAGCAATTAAGTATGAATTCTTGCAATAACTATATAAAAGTAGGTAACTTATTCGGGATAAATGATGGTATAAATGTAACGTTATTTGATGTCATCAAATATCCCCCCACTTGAATCCTAGTTGTCCTCAAGTAGACTCTAGATTATATTGAAAATGTATCCAAACCGAAGTCATGGATTTTTCCGTTTAAGCACTTCTTTTGTTTTAATCACTTGTACAAGACCAAGCTCCTCACAAAATATGGAAATGAAAACACTCAGATCACTCAACTAATCTACGGGTAACATTTAATTGGTACGCTCATTTTCTCGGTCGTGATTAGCTTCATATCATATGCTTAGCAAGGATACACATCTCCACCACTAGAGCTAATGAGAAACAAGTTAAAAGGTAAATTGGGTTTTTATTATAAGGCTAAGGGGTGATCATTCTAACAATCTTTCACTGATGGTACCACACCAACAACGCAGTTAAAGCACACATACACGGCCGTAACGACAGAATAAACATGTGTGTTCGATCACATCCTTATTCGAGTTTAACCAAGGGTTAGGATGAAGAACAATATAGGGTAGGGATCTTCTAACTTTCACCAAAAGTAATAAACCAACAAGGTGGCTGAATCACGAATACATGGCCGTAACGATAGAATAGACATGCATGACTCGATCTCAACCTCGTTCGAGTAAAACCTAAGGTTAATTCCTAGGAAAGGGAAGCAAATTGTTGTTAAGTAAAATTCACAAAACAAATAGATTAAGCTTTTAACAAATAAGGTAGTTGCTAGTAACTTTTCCTGACCGTTCCATGATAAAGACTCGAAATATATACAAACGCCTCGATCATAGAGATGACAAAGACAACCTAAGTTGGCATTCCCATAACGGTCAACTTCCCAAACATCCTAAAGTTACATACTTTTATAAAAGTGGTGATATCGACCACTTTTTACAAAACTATACATCTTTAAAGTTTAGCGAACAGACTATCAGTCATCCTTCTTTTTTGATGCATTTTCCATTTTTCCATTTTTTTTAATAAGATAAATCTCGGTGCAATTTTAGCGTCTTCACAATCATAATTCATCCGGATAATTTTTCCTTTAACACTTCATCTTCGGACATAATATATAATCGCGAAAGTAGCAAAATACACGAGCTACATATTTTCCATTGCATTGTGCAATTTCTCGACCTAACCGGAGATAGAAAATTTCACTTTGATACAGGAAATACAAGACTTTACACAAAAACAACTAGCAACTTTGATTAAGTAGGCTTAATCTATAGGGTAGGCTAAGGTGTAAAGGTGTAACGAAATAAACATATGGTGTGAAAAAGACAAGAATGGCTCAACAGGTTTTTTTAGGGGATCTTACTCTTATAGTGAGAGTAAGCAAAGGGTTGCACGGGATTTAACTAATCAGTGTAGTTAGCTAATTTTACAACATTTAGGCTTTTTGGTGTATTCCTAGAAATTTGTCAATTAAAAATATTTCTCTATGTAAGTCCATAGTACTCATCGTTGTGGTCTCAAGTGATATACCAAGCCAAGTTCTAAAGTCCACTACATCACCGACACACTCATAATTTTTGTGGAATTGTTACTAAACATTTAGAAACGGAATACACTTAATTCTCACAATTTGGTATTAAGGGTTATAGTGCGCGAGGTCATGTTATGCTAGAAAAAAATTTAAATTTGGCATAATTTAAGCATATAGCATATTATTTATAAAAGAAAGAACAAGTAGGCATTCTATTTCTCCATCCTCCCACTTAGATTATACAAGGTCCTCATTGTATAGATAAACCAGTTAAACAAAATAGGAAATAGAATTAGAACAAGGAACTCCCCTGATATGTTGCTAGGGAAATTTGAGTTTTTAAACAAAAGTATGTTGACGAGGCTTCAAAATACTCGTACGAGTTCAACACACGTCTTTTTCAGAGTATACCATATCGTCGATTTTCCTTATAGCAAGGTCCTGCATAAAATTTTAGAAGACAAAAGTGCAATTCCTATCTCGGTTATACAATGGTTACAATGCATAAAAACAATTAAACACACATGTTGTACAGGGATCAATACGTCGTATCCCAAACCCAAGGATACGCCGTATGGTTCTTGTAAAAACAATTAAAATTTTCAAAGTACTGGAAATTAAATTACAGACTGATAACGTCCAGACATATCCATACGCCATATCCAGAGGGGTTTGATACGTCGTATGGAGTGTCTGGGAAGACAGACTCGTGCAAACAATTAAAAAATGCAACAAACAATTTAAAAACGAACGGGTTATCTCCCGGGAAGCACTTTTGTTTCAGCCAGTCGTTAAGTTTGACTTTTTCCTTTCCTCTTCATTCTTCATCATTCGCTCGCACTTATCCACGTAAGCGAATTTCATTTGGCATGACACGTATTTCATGAAGAATGGCATGCCGAGTGCAACATCTCTTTCTACATCTTCATCGTCAATGATGATAAAACCTGTAAGAATAGAAAATTTTCCAACGAAAATAGGTATATCTATTAGAGCTCCGGCTAGACTCTTCCCTTCATGATCGTCCTTGTCCTTAATTATAGAATAATAAAAGCTTTTGGTTATTAAATTATCAGACAAGGAAGGGATGAAGTCAGCATTAACATTTTTATACCCAATTATGCAAGAAAATTTCATCTTATAACAATCTTCAGAACTGGTTTTAACATTATCAGGTTCATTGACAAAAGTTATCTCAAAATTAACATCTTGATTCGTCTCGGGTTCTAGAGGTGTGCCCAAGTCATTTAATTCAATGTAGTTACCATAAAGTGGGTCGAATGACTCGTTATCCTCTCCTATAAGCATTTTTTTTTAAATCAAGATCTTTTAACATAAAGACCCTCCTGATTAAGCTAGTAGCGGGTTTAATACTTTTAAAAACAAGTTATTCTTCCCCGACCCTTAGAGTTATTTTACTTTTGTAAACATCAATCTTGGAATGGGCAGTAGATAAAAATGGTCGACCGAGGATCAAAGGGACATCGTCATCCTTGAGTATGTCCAAGATGATAAAGTTTATAGGGAAAATAAATTTGCCAATCCTTACTAGCACGTTTTCAGCAATACCCCTTGGATGTTTTATTGTTCTGTCAGCCAGTTCAATGGTCAACCTAGTGTGAGATAAAATTCCTAGACCAAGGTTAGAGTAGGTAGAAAATGGCTTAACACTCACACTTGCTCTTAGGTCAACAAGGCCTTTATTAAAACAAACATTATGAATAAAACAAGGTAAAGTAAAGCTCCCTGGGTCTTTTTCTTTCTGAGGCAAGGTGTGATCATAAGCTTCTAGAATCTTCACATCTTGTGCCTCTCTCTAATCATCACAGCAGTAGTTTTGTAGTCGCCTCGGGAAGGGAACTGTTTCAGAAAATATGCTTCTGTGTTATGAGCCTGATACGGCATATGGACTGCATCCCATACGGCGTATCTCAGATGAATCAGCTTTAGCGGTTGAGATTGATTTTACATGGTCTCTTGGGTTTGGTTATGTTGAGCCGGGCAGAGCTCCGATTCCTCTTTCATGTAAAACCTTGCTCATTTGACCAATTTGAATTTCCAAGGTCTTAATCAATGCTCCTTGATTTCTTATGGCTGCATTGGTAGAAGCTCGAATCTCCTTGATTATGTTCGAGTTCTCTTCGTGTCTCTTTGCTGACTCAGACATGAATTTGGTAAGTGATTCTTCCAATGTCTGTCTTCGATCTGGGTACGAAGAATTTCCATTGTTACATTGGTAGAATCCTGGCCATGCTTATAACACCCTGTGTTTTCAAGTCATTGACGATGTCAATAAACCTACTATTCATTTTAGTGTTGTACGCGTTTGCTTGTAATTTAATGTATTAAGTAAAATCGCGTAAGCTAAAAATGATCAATCAATATAAACGGGCATCAAACGATTAAGCGTTTACATCAATCAAGTATTAAATAATTATTTTGAGAATAATTATGGTCTTTGTTTACTTTATTTTTACCGGTTACGTAAATTATGTACGTTTCGCGATAAAGCATGTTTAGGCATACCCGGAACCACGTTAATTAATATACGCTTCAATAAATACCCATGAGTAAACCCAATACCCAAAGTTTTATTAAATTTACCCAAGTTAATATTACTTTACACTTTTTACATTAAAGAAATAAAACAATACCTTGTTTAGGCGAAATAGACCTCAGATGAATGTAGGTGGCATTTTAAAAAACATGTAGACAAGTATCATGTGATTAAACATATTAAAACTATCAACGGATAAATCTAAGAAAATCGATTTTAAAATAAACCAAACAGTAAATCTTCATTATGATGGTAATACCCAAGGGTATTAGCCCATATCCATTTTAATTTACACGCCGTGATCAAATAACCAGGTAAACTCAACGTTTTAATGAATTGTATTTAAAAATTTAATGATTAACTAGAGTATAGGAGATTACACGATGTCTTCTAATGAATCGTGATCGGATGCTTGACCTTTGGTTGCTCTTCTTTCTTCAGAAAAATCATCTTTTATGTGTATGTATGAAGATATGATTTTGCACACTGAAACTCTTTTTTTTGTATTTATAAAGGTCTGCAAAGACTTGATACGCCGTATTGGGCTAGGCTTAATAATTGCGTATTAGTGGTGTTTTCTTGGAGTGAGCGCTAAGTTTATAATCATACAATATTTCATTTCCTAATATAAATATTCCAAATCTCTAAATAGTTATCAGCTGGATAAGCGTATGCCAAAAGAGTGATACCACCCATATTGGGAATTGTTTATAGCGTTTTCTTGTAACGAGTTGGCGTGATACGCCGATCTCTTTTTGTGGATACGGAGTATTGGTCAGAAATATGCAATCTTCAAATTCATCGTTTAGCTCCAAATATGCGCCTTTAGCATGGTCTTTACAAATCAATCCTTAATTACTGCAAATTACACTTTTAATGCATTTAGATTAAATCTTCTTGCAATAAATATACAAAAGTGGTTAGTTTATTCTGGATAAATGATGGTATAAAATGTAATGTTATTTGATGTATCAAGTGGCTACCTAGCAGCCTTCATTTCGTTGATGAGATTAGTTTATAGAGGTAGGGCGCAGTTAGAGCTTTATGGGAGCATACTCATGATCACACTCAGTGTTTGGATGCGCTACCACCTACTTTGGTTACAGATATTGATAGGGATGTGAGGGAGCTGTATACTAGGTCAGGAGCGGTTAGAGATGTGATCTTTTCGCAGAGGTATAGGCTTAGGAGTTTGGAGCGAGAGTAAGGAGAGGGGCCTCAATAAACTTTTGGAGCTTTGTAGAGGCCCTATGTGTGGCGTTGTAAGGCTTGGGCATGAATGTTGACACTTCGGTGGCAGATATGTCACGGGCTAGGTATGACGACCATAGACTGATTCATGATATGTTAGTGCAGCAGGCTGCTATGCAGCGTAAGCTTTAGGATATGTGAGGTTGTGTTACTGCTTTAGAGCAAGAGAGGAGCCATAGAGAGTAGTAGATGGTATGAGATTGGTTAGGATTTTTGTACACCACTAAATCATATAGCTTTGGTTAGTGTTAGATTTGAACTGAGTAGTATCAGTGTAATAGTTCTCATGAATATGTTTTGTATCAGTTGGTAGTGGATTGTAGCGAAATTAATATGTATGTTAGTAGTAGGATGATTATGTACGGAAATTGGAAATCAATGGATGGTAGTCCATTTTATTACATGAGTTAATACGTTCGGTACCTGAGTACGTCGTTGTCTATACCGGTTAGTGACATGGTTCGTCACTCATCTCGGATAGGATTTTCCATTCTTGTGAGACCCCTCACACATTTATTCACCACCTATGTGGAACTTGAAAAATATTCAAGTTACATAACAAACAGTTGTGTTGGAAGAACGCGGAGTTAGGTAAAACCCTGTGTAGTCGTGAGGAGACTTGGATGTGATAGTAGTAAGCTAAGTTGGAATCTGATTTTGATCATAGCGTGACCCTGATGAATAACCTAAATTCTTAGTGGGTTGGAACCTATAGTACATGAGGCAAGTAACTATACATTGTGAGCGTCTAAAATTGTGATAGGTAAACCTTAGATGATCTTGAAAGAGTAGTGCAAGAGTAGTGATGTGTGGAACACATACCTCTTGGAGGACTGAACCCACCAAATAGAACAACCGAGGGACTAGATGCCGTCAGTTGCTTTAAGAGTTTTGTTGTCGCGTCGAGGAATGGATCATATTCGGACACCCGATCAATAGGTGACGCGAGGGTTAGGAAGAACTATTAAGCGAGGAGATAGTAGGAAAGACTATCATGTTGTGTGAGGATAGATCTGGAGTAGATCATGAGTAAGTTGTAAGAGTAGACGTTCTGAACATAGGTCTTTTAGGGGAATCAAAAGAAACCCCGCTTAAAGAGAACAAATCGATAGAGGACTTGTGTGTTGAGTTGATAAATGGAACTTTTCTTGTTATTGAGAATTTGAGTTGAATTTTAGGGGCGAAATTCCTTTAAGGGGGTTAGACTGTGATAACCAGTACATTGTCCAAGGTTAAGTATTATAAAATATCGTAATTTACTATCGGAGTCTTTTGATTTTGTCGGATTTATTGGTAGAAAGCTGAAAAGTCAATTTCGGTTGACTTATTTTGTGTAAAACGGTTACGGTTTAACCGGGTGTTGAGAGAGTTTGAGTCCCCCTAAGTGAATCACTTTTGATTCATCTTTGTATGGGAGTGTTTATTTTGTCATTTTAATGCGTTCCGGGAAGTTTTCCCATGTTCCGCGAGAATCGTCACGCAGCGCGTACCGGCACGACAGTTAATTTGAAAACGGGTTTAATAATCGTGGGTGAATTTAACGAACTTATTTGATAAGTAATATCGTAATTTGAAAGTAACCTTTTTTCTGAACGTAAATTGTGAAGGTATGAGTTAAAAGTTTCAGAAAACGGGCGTTTTCGTGAGATTTGAGTTAAGTGCGTATCGGTCGTAAAAGTGAAATTTGTGAACAGTCTCTAAAGTGATAAGAGGTATTTTTGAAGTCAAGAAAACTTTTAAACCTTGTGAGTAAAGTTCGGTCTTGATTTGAAAATAAACTCTCGTCATTTTTTGGGGTCTGACTCGTCCGTTAAACTGTCCAAATGAATTTTAGGAAGTTCAGTTTGTAATAAGCCGTGTTAAATAACCTTGATAGTGGAAATTGTTTTCTAAGATCAATAAAATTACTACGGAACTTCAGAAAAATTTTTAAAGTCAAAGTTTTTGAGTTTGTTAAGACGAACTCATACACGAAAGAAGCCATACTCGGAGCCCCTAGGATGCTTTGGTCGGATGGAAGAGACAAAAGGGAACACCAGACATTTTTTAGCACTTTTGGGTCCTTGCATGGTACAAATGTTTTGTCTTAGCCTCAAACATGCATTCCATACACCATTTCAAAATCAAACAACAAAAAATATCTCTCTCTTTCTCTCTTATTTTCAGACGCAAGCCACAATAACAAGAAACATAAATTTTGAAGATTTATTAAGAACACGGGGTTAAGAAACACTATTGGGTTGATATTTGGTAGTTTAGAGTTATAGAAAACTACGTTTGGGTAGTCGGTTTCGCATCCTTCTCGTTTTCCAAAACTCTTAATTGTAAGTTGTCTAAATTTTATTTAAGTTGTACTTTTGTGCTTCTTTTGGTATCTAAATGTTAGTTGTACAAGTTGGTCGTCGTAAAAATCTCAAACATGAAACGATAACATAGGATTTAAAAGGGTGTTTGTTTGCGTCGAATACAAAAAGGAAAGAACAAGAAATGGCCACTTTTAAATTATGGTTGTGGTGGTAAATTTATGTTGAGTCAAGGGTTTATTTAGAGCTTATTTTGAAAGTGGCTTAAAAATAAGCTTATGATAAGCTTATTTGGTTTTGGGTTGTTTTGGTTTGGGCTCGGCCCAACCGTGGGTTAAGGTTAAAGTATTGGGCTCGGCCCAATGCCATTCGGCTATTGGTTTAGGATTATTTGAGCTTATAGGCTTATTTAAATTATTGATTTTAGCTTATCAAGTTCGGTAATATATTAGGCTTATGACTTATTTTGGTTTCGGCTTATGTTTGGGCTTATTGGTTCGGCTTATATATTGGGCGGGCTTATGACTTATTTTGGTTTCGGCTTATGTTTGGGATTATTGGTTCGGCTTATATATATTGGGCTTATGACTTATTTTGGTTTTGGCTTATTTGGTTTGGCTTATTTTGGATTTGGCTTATTTGGGTTTTAGCTTATATTGATTTCGGCTTATTTTTGGGCTTATGTGTTTCGGCTTATTTGATGATGGCTTATAGCTTATTTTGGCATTCGGCTTATATATTAGCTTATAGCTTAATTAAGTTCTGACTTATTTTGGTTTTGGCTTATTAGCCACGGCATATTTGATCGGTTTATTGTTTCATCGGCTTATGGTTTGTCTTGGGTATGGCTTAATGGGCTTAAGGCCTATTGGGCTTCGGTTTATATTTTGGACTTATATAAAGGTTGTGAACTTTGTTTAATTATCAGGCTATATTTAAAACCTTAATGGACCTTAAGGCCCAATAACAAGTAAATGGACTTATGGACTCAAATTGGATTTAAAGGTGACAAGTTGGACTTAATGAGAGTTAATGGACTAACATTGAACTTTTAGGCCCAATAAGGGAAATTTTAATCATAGGAGTGCCAAACGGATGGATTAGTTAACGAATAGTAACGAAAGTGGAAAAACGATAAATAAGGTCGATTTTTATTCAAAATAAACATGATCGTTTTGAAATATGAATTTTGGCATTTTGTCGAGATTTTGGAAAAATTGTGAAAAGTATAGAAATATAAGGTTTGGAAAACCTTGGAAACCTTTTTAAACAAGCAGGTCATGTCAAAACTTTGTGAAAAATGTCACACTTAGAAATTAATGTGGAAACACTTAGCCTTTTCAAAGTTATTAGTCGAGGGGGATTGAGATTCTTAGTTTTCGTAAATGTTTACTTCATAACATTGCGTGAGGACACGGCAATACCTTAGTATGGGGGATTTTGGTATGTGCTTAATTACACATACCTTTTTCCATTAAAAACGGACTTAAATGACCAAAAACAGACAAAAACTGCCAAATATATGTTTGTTTTGCATTTGTGTTGTGCAGGAAACGGATATCTCACAAAAGGACGAAAAACAAAGCCAAAAACGACAAAACTGAGCACGGAATGGAAAAGTGTGAGAAGACGAAGTAAAATCAAAGCCAAAGAGTAAATCAAGCCAAAAAGTCAACAGAAAAGTCAAATAGTCAAAGTCAAAGTCAACCCCGACAGAGTCAAAGTCAGCTCCGAGAAACTGAAGCAGAAAATACAACTTGAGGGACCAAAAATGCCAAATCCCTAAGTGTATTACAAGAAGAAAAAGACAACAAGGGTGGAATTTGCAATTAATTCAAAATACAAGTAGAGGGACTTAATTTGCCAAGTCCCCATACTTGTATTACACAAGGACTATGTTTACAAAAGACATATATGAGTTGAGGGGGCTTTCTTGCCAAACCCTCAAACTCATTTTACCACAAGGACGAAATTTACAATACATACTTATAAGTTGGGGGACCAAACTTGCCCCATCCCCAAACTTATACCTGCTTATACCCTGCCCCTTAAAACCAATTTTCCCGCCAATCTAAACCCAGAACCACTCACGGGTTCTTCTTCCATCTTTTACCCTGCACCTTCATCAACACCATGGATAAAACACACTCCTCACCTCAACTAACCCTCTTCAGCCCCCCTATATACCTTTACACCTTGGCAATCCTCACCATTATTAATATTCGATGGTTGAGATGACTTTGAAAGAAGCAATGTTGAATCAAAGGCTGGGATTTTACTTAAAATCCTCTCACAACCACAAAACACTATGTTTTATTGTCTCTACAAAGAAACACAGAAGAAAGAAGAGAGGAAAAGGAAAAAAGACCAAGACCTAGCTCGTTTTTGTATAAATAGGGCCAAGTGTAAGCCATGAAAGGCATCTAGTTTTTTAGCTTATGTTTTATTATGTATTTGCAAAATTTAATGTACTCTGTTTGAAATTAATGAAAAAGTTCAGTTTTTTTTAGTTTTAATTTATGTTTTTTTTATGTTAATGTAATTTTCAAATTGAATTATCTTTGTTTGAATGTTAAAATCTCATTTTCAGTTGTAAACTTTTCCAATTCCATAAAAGTTCAAAAGTTTTTTATATCCTGTGTTAAAGAAGAAGGGTATTGTTCAACTGCTTATTGAAGTGTGACATTAAGCTTTTTGGATGATGAGCCTGAAAGGGATGGGCTTATGGGTTTAAAAAGCTAGTTTGAGCTTTTGTTTACTTCTATCATAGCATAGGACCAAAAGTTTTTTCTTTTTACTCTTTTAGCTCATATAACTGTAGCATTGGTTATTCTGTCTTAATAGTACTTAATTTTGCTTATTCTGTCACTTTTTAACTTATTATATCCTATATTTGCATAGCATATCATTCTAATAAGTTAAACCTAAGTTTGAGTTAATTCTGCTTAATATTTAGTTAAAACTGCTATTTGGCTTATCTTATTTTTAAGTGCTTATTTGTTCCTAGTTTTTGCTTAAATCTCCTTTAATGTCATTATGCCTTATTTGTTTTCAATAATCTATGGAATCTAAGGTCTTATTCAGAATAAATTTGGATTTTGAGAATATAAAGGGGTGTTTGGCTCAGGGGTAAAATGGGTCAAAAATGAAGGTTCACTGGGTTGGGGTCTCTAAGCCAGCTTTAGCTAGCTTATTTGAGTAGATTTGATCAGCTTTTTGTAAGTTTTTAAGTTAAAATTTTAGTCCTAAGCTATTTTCTAAAAGTTATAAAAGACTGTGGTTTTGAATTCTTTCAGCTTAGCATTGCTTTATAAATTGAGTTTCTGAATTTAAAGGGGTGTTTGGGACAACTGGTGTAATGATTTAAAACGGGTCAAAACCAGGTGCATTTTTCTTTTGGGTCATTATTCAGTTTAGATTAGCTCTAATTAAGCCTTCAAGATAGTTTCCTTAAGTTTTCATTCATTTTTTTTAAGTTTTATAGTTGATCTCTTAACAAATGAAGTCTGCTGTCATAAAAGTGGTTTAAACTGCTTATTTGATTAATCTTTTAAAAAAGCTTCATTTAAGGTCTTGTCTTGTGCTCTACTTAGGCTCAATATGCAATAGAATTAGTTAAGTTTAAGTGCTCTTTTGTACTTTGCCATTCTGTCCTTAAGTCCTTTCAAACCTTTGATAGTATAAGTTCAGCAGTTTTTTTTATAAGCTCCCCAATAGATTTAAGCTCTGATTTTTTTGTAGGTTCACTAGGTACTTGCCTTAATCTGTTTAAGCTCATTTTAGGATTTAAAGCCCTTTTTCTAGCTTATTGATAAGCCCTCAGTTTAGCACTCTTTCCTTTGAATATACAAAAAGACCAGACAGCCCTTTTTATAAGCGCACCAAGAGCTTATTTGTGTCCCCAAGACCAAAAAAAGTGCTTTCTCTTAGAACTTATAGGCCATTTAACAAAGTTGTGGGCCTCACTTGTCCCAAAGAACAGCTTAAGGGACTTATTTTTAAGCTAAGAATGGGCTTTTGGCTGTTTTTTAAACAGTTTTAAGCTCATTAGCTCAATTAGCTTATTTGAGCTTGTGGCTTATTGTTTTTGCTTGTTTCTTGTTGCATTAGTTGTATTAGGTTAGTTTAAATAGCTTTTTAGGATTCTTGGCTTATTTTAAGCTTATTAGAGCTTATTTTTAAATTTGTCAAGAAGTCCCCTCGTGCAAAAGCCATTTTTGACAGCTTCTTTAAGTTGTCCAATTGCTTCCATTTTCTTTCTAAAAAGCAATTTTAGTGAGCTTATAGGGTGTGCTTTAAGCCCCTATAAGCTAATCCATTGGGTCCCACTTTAAGCGCTTAAAAAATAAGCCCTAAAAGTGCCCCAATGGCCTTTTTGGCATGCAGCCCAAAGCCTTTGGCTTATTTGCTTATTCTGCTTATTTGTTTGTTTTAACTGGCTTATATTTGGTTGCATTAGCTTATTAGGTTAGTATAATTAGGTCTTTGAGTTTATTTGATTCTTGGGTTAGCTTATTCGAACCTAAAAAGCCCCTAAAAAGCTGTCATTTTTGGTTGAAGTTTAAAAAAAAGGGAAAAAGCTTATTGAGTTTTTAAGTGATTATTTAAGGGCTTATTCGTGGTTAAAAAAATAAGGTGTCTTTGTTAAAAATGCTTATTTACAAGTTTTTTAGACTTTTGTAAAAAAATAAATTGAAAAATAAAATAAAGGGGAAGGCCAAGGCCCCCGGGTGAGCAAGACTCGAACCCGGGACCTCAAAGCCCTCAACCCTTTATAAACATAACACACACTACCGCTGCGCCCTTGGGTCTTTTCTGTTAGACCTTTGGGCGCTTTGGTATTTAAGGGGGTTTTGCCCCATAAGCTTTATAAGCTGTTGAGCTTATTTTGACAGCTTATTTGATAAGCTGGTCAAGCCAGCTTATTTTTCTTAGGACCGTCACACTCTCAAGTATTTTTTGTAAATTTTTCAGATTTTTATAAAATCTTTTAGTATTTTTTATAATTTATTTTCTTTTTAAACTTTAAAAAATCATAAAAAATAAAATATTAATCAGAAAAATATAAACTTTTTTTTAAAAAATTTTCTTTTTTCATATATTTTGTAGGAAAAATATAAAAGTTTCTGTAGGATTAATTTTTCAAAAATTTTCTTTTTAAAGAACGGGATTCGTCCCCGTTTTTGTTTTGACTCGTTTTTGGTCCAAACGAACTCCGTTTTTAGTCTAGTTTTTTTTAAACTTCGTTTTTAGTCAAGTAGAATCTATTTTTAGTTTAAACATTGTTCTAGGGTTAAAATTGCAAAATTTAGGTTTTTGACCCTCGTTTTTCGTGCCCGTTTTAAGTTACATAGCTTTCGTTTTTAGGTTTTATTT
>BQNB010017883.1:0-67403 GCA_026074375.1 Tanacetum coccineum
ATTCACATACATTTATATATAAGACCCTAACAAAAGACTTGACACTTGACCTTAACACTTACAAACCATTAGGACACTTGGGGGTTACAAACTTATAAAAGTCATAGTCAAACTATTACAATGTCCTTATTGTAATTAAATACTTATAAACTGGTTTTGGGGTGTTACAAATCTATCCCCCTTATTTAGATTTCGTCTCTGAAATCTCTTGTCTAATACTAACCAATCTTTGGTCGAACTTTACTTCTCATTCCCCTTTAGAATTCTCATATATATATATATATATATATATATATTCAACTAGTTGCATCAACCTATATGGTTTTGCAACTCTAGCTATTCTATAATACCTCTAATTATCCTGAACCCGTTCTACTTCTCGCTCATTTCTATCTTATTTCCACTTTTTCTAATGACAAACGTCATTTAGGTGATATTTACCATTTTTGATTCTATCATTTTAGTAACTTTTTCTCTATATTGATACGTTCTCATTCATTTCCTTTTTAAATTTTTATCAAGAACTACATGTCACTTGAGAAATTGCATTATCTTGACTTTACATAAGTCAAACATTAGTTAATACCTTCTTATCTACCGTAGTTATCTTGACATTCTTTTTATCGTTTCCATTATAACACTTTACTTGCGTTACTTCGTTTTAGTTAGTTTTCATCAAGGACTATAAGTCACTTGGAATAATTCAACACTTTTGACTTCATAAATTCAAACTTCAACTAATACTTTCACATTTTACATAAGGGGGCTAATACAACTTAGCGACCACTATAGTCATTACTTACATTAATATCATGCCATAAGGCATACTATAACATCAGTTCAACTTTCATCTTTAGTCATATACTCTTAACGTCTAAAACTTAACTTTCTTCTAAAGTCTCTTACTAAAAGTCGCATTCTAACTCTTATTTTGCCTATCTTATTTCCTACGACATCTAAATAATTCTAGACTCTTATCTTCTCCTTCCTTAATCCCTCCCATGCTAGGCCGAGAATACATAAGCTCACTCATCCATACTTCTTTATTTACATTGAGAAGCGTCCCAATCAATGTTAATAAAGAAATATAAACTTATGGTTCGGTGATTCATAATTTTTTTATTTAAATGAAGAGGCGTCCCAATGCATTTAAATAAAGAGATTATGAATCATCCTACTTATACACTTTCGACATAACACTCAAACATGCTTAAGTCTGTATTACTTTTCATTAATCTCATATTAATAACTCATTTATTTTCAATATCATCTTTTGTAGCCTTGGATCCAATCTCCTAACCTTTTTTCCAAAGGAAACTTGGCCTTCTCCCTATAGGGATTTGCCCATTATCGATACCGTATCACCAACCTTATGTTGGTCTTTACATTTCATCATTTGGCTTTCTCCCCATAGGGATTTTCCCATTATCGATACCCTTGTGGTATCACCAACCTTTACCGAGCATTGGACCCAAGCTATATTTAATGTATCATTCTTTACCATTTTCGTCATCTACATACCTTTCTGATCATATACTCTTTCATTTATTTACATGATTTTAGTCATTCTTTATCATTCGTTAGATTATTTAGCATCATTTAAGATTTCTAGCGCAATGCTTCTTAAACATCATTCATTCATCACATTTATCCGTATTTGACATTGCGATTAAGTTATTATGTTTTCTATGTAACATTCCTCTTCACGTTTTAGACATACCTTTACATATCATGCTTACTAGTATCTATTCTCATTTACTTGCCCATATTCTCGTATTTTCATCATGATTCATTTAAAATGCAATCCTATGTATTTTACTTAGCTCAAACACTTCATAAACTTATACCGTCATTAATGTGTCGTTGTACGTATGTATTATTTATTATCAAGTTTTACATTTATATTTTACCGACATTACCTACAAACAACACTAACGGGCAATGTACCCGATCAGTTGTAGCTTCGTTAGTAAGTATATGTTACTTTTGATCTATTTAATCTATGTCAAAACCTACGCTAAACCTAGTTCTAACGGATAGGGGGTTTTCAGTTTGAGAGACTAACACAGGTTTTGTAGTAACTTAAACCTACTTTAGACACGATAACACACGCAAGTAGATAATCAAAGTATCACCAATAAAGTATCACCAACAAAAGTATCACCAATAATAGTGCCATCATCTAGATACCAAGCCTGTAGACAAAGGCTAAAAGAGTCTATAATCTTACATATCAAGGAATGTAACACTAAGGCAAAGAGCAGAGAGCAAAGGGGATCACCCTGATGCACCCCTTGGCATGACCATAAGGTGTGTTCCCCGTAATATAATCTAGCTGGGTTAGAGTAACATGATTTCCACCTAACGCGAGATAGCGGGACAACATCAAAAGACCAACATCGTCTCCACGACCCTCAATCAAATGATTCACAGCATGAAGAATGGCCTCACCTCCTCCCGACACCCCAACCCCGAACTGTAAACCATCCAAAGAATGACCAATCATAATAGCACCAACCTTTGAGACAAGATGCCTCCAAACTCTACCCACGACTATAGGACGAATACCACCACCCGGCTTAACCAGCGGTTAGAGAGGAGCACTACCAATATACTCACCCAATATCTTGCGACATTTACCATCAATAAAGGGATTCACCACTTGTTGTTGTTGTTGTTGGACAATGAATAAATCCCGTGGGTATAACTTTATTATTGAACACTATTTATAGGAGATTACATCAATGAAACCATAACGGGCCTAAAGCCCACAAACCGGGCTTGGGCCTATTTATCCACTAATACTCCCCTGCAGTTCGAGTGACGAAATCGTGAAAGCTCGGACTGGAGTAGTAAACTAGAAAACAAAAACAAAACCTAATAAAAACATTAAAGTAATAAAAAACGAACCGGCTCGTGACCGAAGCACAGACAACAATAAAGGAAATCGTGACCTTGCACAATACTAAACTGCGTGACCTTGCACAACCGTGACCTTGCACGTTTAAAGGGGACTTGTGAACGTAGCACAAATCACCAACACAAATAAAATTAAAAATAAAAACAACTTTTTTAATAATTTTTTTTATTGATTATATAACCAAGTTTAAAGAGCCATACGAATCATCAAATTGATAGTGATCCTTGTAAACAGTGTACCACTTTTGCATCTTTAAGTCTCTAATTATGTCGTCATTGTAATGCACTCGCACCTTCATTCCGAATCAATCGTTCAACACCACCTCGATCATCTTGATTTTTTTATTTTATTTTTTTATAATGGATAAGGAGTGGTGGCTAGGGTTTGACGGGGTGGCTTAAGTGAGGCGGCTCAACATAGCCATCTAGGTCTGAGGATCAGACCCGCTCCGATACCATGTTAAACAATGAATAAACCTCGTCGGTATAACTTTATTATTGAACACTATTTATAAGAGATTACATCAATGAAACCCTAACAGACCCAAAACCCACAAACCGGGCATGGGCCTATTTATCCACTAATATGTTGGACAATGAATAAACCCCGTCGGTATAACTTTATTATTGAACACTATTTATAGGAGATTACATCAATGAAACCCTAACGGATCCAAAGCCCACAAACCGGGCTTGGGCTTGTTTATCCAATAATAGGTTGTTCTATTTCCTCCAATGGAGTCACACGAATACAGACGAAGGAGAAAGGATCAAACGGTTTATAAGGCCATAGCACCTTAGCGAACGCGACAAAGGTCGAGGTGGTGACCGTTTTGCTCTGGAAGTGTGAGATGGTGGCTTTAGTTGATTGTAAAGCCTCGTTAGCAACAAACGTTGTAAACTTCAAAAGACATATGGTACCTTCATTACAAGATCAACAATTTGGTCACCACCTCTTCGACACCATCTTTATGTTGCAGCTATCACCACTACTTTTTTGTCCTGCTCAAAACCATCAATCTGCAAAGTAGAGTAAACATATATAGTAATGTCAGCAGCACAACTTATTTTCCTACCAGATTTAAGGTCAATCCATATAGAAATAAATGTTACCTGGAGTAATATAACTGATAAGATTTTACGTGTAGCTTCTAAGTTTCACTATCGTGTGAAGTAGCGAAGGAGTCAACCTATTATAAAAAAAGAAAGTGGAGTAGATCTTATACATATATTCAAGAGAGAAAAGAATGAATGGTCACAGAAGTTGAGATTTGTTTACATCACTACCAAGGTTAAAAAAAGAGCAAAAAGGGGTTAACTACACTCGAACCCACGACCTCCCTCTCAATAACCATACGTGTTAACCATCATGCTACATTAGCTCATCCAGTAACCTTTCCCCAAGTTTAATACTAGTAGCCTTTTTCATTTTCTTTACATTTAATAAGCCGTAGCTTATACTGCTTATTTTAGAGCTTATTTGTTTAGCTGTTTGATTAGTTTTATTTTTCTCATATTCCTTGTTGCTAGTAGGACTTTTCCTGATTTTTTGAGAATTTTCCTTTTATTATATTATTTTCTAGGATTTTCCGTAGGTTTAAAAATTGAAAAATCAATAAAAAATAGAAAAAAGTTTCAGAAAAATACAAAAAAATAATTTTTAGTTTTATAAAAAATAGCTTTAGGTTTACATTCAGTAAAATCATTTTTCTAAATTTTTAGTACTTAATTTGCTATTTTTTAGGATTTAATTAGATTAAATTAGTTTTTAATTCATTATAAATTTAAAAATAATAAAAAAAAATGTTTTTCTTTTTACTAAATTTTTTTTGTCCTATCTTAGGTTTAGAAATTTAGTTTACATTTTTAGGAGTTAAATTTAGTTTACTTGCTTATTAGTCACATTTTATTTGTCCCGTTAATCGTTTTAGTGCTTTAATTGTTTTTAATTGCTTGTTTTCTTTTTAGTTAGTAGTTATAGAAAACCCAATCAATCTTCGAAACCATTCAAATCAGTATCCAATATCAAACGAGGTTTCAATTTCTCAAATCATTAGGAAAACGACCCGGGAAATCATACTTTCCGGTAAACATACGTATATTATATATTATATATATATATTTTAAAGAGTGAATTTTTGTTAGGGAATTTTCTTAATTGCTCTTGTGATATTATATATTAGTATATTACAAAGCGTATCACTAGCCAAACTTACGTGTCAAGTTAATTAAATGAATGGGTGTTCTTAGTAGTAAAACTAGCCAAACATTACTGTTTAAGCCCATTATTACATGTTAGCTGACTATTATTATCGAAGGTGTTTATACCTAATTTGTGTACATAGATGATCAAGTCACGCACGTGAATTGCATATATGAGTTCATGATGACGCGTCTAGTGAGGTGTTGGTGCAACATTGACTAGGATATCCTTTATGTTTTAACGATGACAAATAAACATTCTCAAAACGTAAAATCACAAACGGTAGCTTAAATCCGCAAAATCGGATTTCACCATCTAGCGCACTGGGCATGCGTCAGCTCGTGGCCAGCGCGCCACACACGAAATCCATTTTGCATATTTAGTAATTGTCGGCCCTCCTCTTACCCGACACATGTGGAAACTTCAATAAAGGTATGTACATGATATTTGAGTATTTGGGAACACTCCAAATGAGGTTTAGACTTAGAGAGGAGCAAAAACGAATCCTCTCATTTTTCTATAAAACGCTAACTCAAAACTTTTATCAAACGCCTCTAGCCAAGGCTGAGACCTCTTTCTAAACCTAGTATGATCATACGTTTAACATACCAACAAGCAAAAGTAATCATTTGACCTTAATCCGGTTTACGTTGTTCCTAATCACATGACGGGTTTTACTCCCTTATTGGTCAAACTAAGTCAAATGGCACTTTGCGTAAACACATCCTTTCCCGTTATGGGATATGCTTTACTTAAGATGCAAAGCACTTAGCTTGTTTGCATCAAGATGATTAGTGATCAAATCCATTGTTGATTATCATAGATTAAAGTCTATATGACTAATTGAGTTTGTGGTATTTGGAAGTTAATTATACTTTGACTTTTCTCACTTCCATACAAATGTTTTAACAAACTCATATGTATTCCTCACATGTACAAGTCAACACTCATTCTACACAATCTATCTACCCATTCTTCCAAATCACTTGTTTACCCTTCTTACCGAACAAGTGATTTCATCTCTTTTACACACACTACAAACATCTTCTTCTTAAACAATCTCATAATCACACATGCCCACTCTTTTCTCTCTTATTGGCAATGTGAGTATTTACCCAAATTAATCCTTTGATTTCATCCTTATTTTCATCTTCATCTTCAAACCTTCATACACATAAACCTTCACCAAATAAACCCAAATCTTATCCTCTACAATGCCAACTCATATTCCCTTACACAATGTACTTGTTATACCTTTGTGTCTCCTACATTCCCAACCAATATCTTCTGTGTCTTTTCAAAACATTATCTATCACATATTCACTATTCACCTTTTCCCCTATGAATTCAAATTACACACATACACACTTCTTCATCTCAACTCTTGATCAAGCCATGTCACCAATCCAAGTTCACACACTCTTCTCTCAACCCTTGGATTGCTTTTCAAACTAACAAAACAAACACAACAAACACACTTTCTTCTCTACCCTTGATCAAGCCACCTCATCAATCTGAACTCCCTCATTCTATTCTCAACCATTAGATTGATGCTTCATCTCAAACAAACATAACTCCTCTCACAAACATTCTCTTCTCACTCACATAAAAAAACACAACCTTCTTATCACCCTTGATCTTGCCAAATCATAAATCCTAGTCACTTCTCTTCTTCACATCCCGACCCTCTATTTCAAACAAGATCAAGAGGCTCCCTTTTATCACATCATGTCACATCATGACAACTCACACACAACTCATCTTCTCTTATCCAACATGTGTGTTAATGAATTTGAAATTCAAATTTCAAATCATTCCCCCTGTTTCTCACCAAGCAAAGAATATTCTAAGAATATTCTCTTGGTTCCAACTAGCCCTTTCTAATATTAGTTGGATCTCAACTAGGCTAATTACCACTTTGAGGAATACCAAAAACACCCCTTTCAAATAATTCTTTTCTCTCTTTACTTTATCGAACAAGCAAAACACTTTTAATACTTCACAAATATTTTTATCAAATGGCTATTTGAGTTGATTGACCTTGATCATAAGAAAGATTGAAAGGTTATAGCGTGAAGTATAATTGGGGGTTTAACAAGTGCGGGTATTTAAAATGCCAAGTCCCGAAGAAAACTTCTTCGGGAATCTGGCGCCATGCGCTGGCACGGGGCAGCGCGCCAGACATGAATTATTTTTCAACATTTGTGTTCCTTGGCCTATAAATACCCACCATTGACCTTTGTATTCCTCACCTCTTGCAAACATTCTTTCCTCTCTTTTCTCTTCTCTAATCTTCTAAGTCTAAACATCAAGTGTTCTTAATCTCCAAATTCTTCTAAGCTAAAACATCAAGTGTTTCTTAATCTTCTCTTCTATCATCCATTGAAGAACACACGTCTCCGCAAGAGAGCCACACAAGTACCTAATCCATACATGTGTGTTTGTTGAGGGTCTTCTTTCTCATACCTTTTTCTTTAGAATCGAGTCACTAGGCTAGGTTAAGACTTGGTTCAACAATCCTACTTTTCATTCATCAACGTTAGTAAAGGAAGTCCTTGTCACTGTTGTGGGATCAAGCCAGACATATGGGGGATTCTAGTTATGGTAGTTAAAAGCTTCCAAGGGGAGGTTAAGTCGAATCACGAGTTCTTAGAAATGAATTCCGAGGGTAGAATACCATAGGTAGTAACTCTTCTATGTGAGCGTTGAGCTTTGTTGAAAGTCGGTGAAGTTAAATTGTAATACGGTTTGTAGTCCACCATAAGGATTATACTAGGAATAGTATCGGTGTCGTGGATTCGTAACTGGACGTACAAAAGAAGTAAAGAACCAGTGTATATCGTGGTGTCTCTTCTTCTCTCTATCTACTTATTGTTCTCATTGCAAAGTAGATTAGTACACCACTCGGCTCTTTCGAGACTTGTAGTTTTATAAACTTTGAAAAAGTTAAGAAAACCATAATCACCTCCCTCTACGGTTCTACAATTGGTATCAGAGCAGCTTACTCAAGTTTTCAAGCGTTAAAACCTTCCCAAGAAGTCGTTTTAAGTTTAAAACTTCTTTTTTAAAAATTCGAAATCCTAACTCCTATTTTTGAAAAAGTCGAGTAAAGATCCATGGCTCAAGAGAACTATGTTGAGGGGTGTTCTATGCAAAGACCACCTATGCTAGAACCAAATAGCTTTTGCTTTTAGAAAGCCCGCTTTGAGACTTACGTAAAGTCCAAAGATATTGACTTATGGCAAGTCATTCAAAATGACAATTTTTGAAACCCCCTTTTTTGACTCTAAAATTTGACCAAGAATTTAAAAACTTCGCGGAAACGTATGACCAAGAGTGACCCTGTGTCATTCCTTAAAAAACTAATCAAAATACATAACCATTTGACTCTTTAAAGTGTCATTAACATAAATTAGACTTAATTATCTTTCCAACGATATAAAGAACACATTCTAACTCATTACGGTTTGGATTTTACAACAAAAACAAAATTCACAAATCTGCGAACACATCCAGCCAGCAGGCAGAAGCATCCAGGCGGCTGGCTAGAGAGGAGCCGGGCGGTAGAGAGGAGAAGTCGGGCGGCTTCTTTTGCCTGGTCACTTAAAAACACATTTTGACACTTAATTCCGGAAAACTAACTTCTCGAACTCGACAATAAATGAAACTTTCCAGAATTCATTCAAACATTATAAATCTTCATTTCCATAACCAAATGTAGTCTAAACGACTCTTAAACACGTACTTTACGAGGTTTTCCAAACACCCATTTTGACCCTCTTTACATCTTTGTTTTGACCCATTTATATACAAGAACCTACCAAATGACTTGACACTTGACCTTAACATTTACAAACCATTAGGACACTAGGGTTTTCAACCATGATTTAAGCTCGACATCTACCTTAATTAGTTGTCTAAAATTGACAAGTACTTCCACACCTAATCTTTAATCCACGTATTACTTTCTTCGCATAGAACCTACAAAAAATTAAACATCTAAACCATAAGCACGAGGCTTAGCAAGTAAACGATAAGAACATGGTATTATACATCAATTGTCACATAAGCATTAATCTCATCCATAGTTAAACCATACCAAACCTATCACATTACACATTAAACATATTACATCATATCATACAAATCATACATACCTCAAATAGATCAAATTAGTCTTAACCACGACCTTGGTTAGTTTTTCCAAACTAACCTCTATCTATTCTTAGTCCAAGCTTTCTAACCAAGATTTCCTAAACCTCCAACACATCATTCACATAACACATATACGATAAAATCCATATAATAGCACATTATAACTGGTTTACTTACCTTGAATCCAAACTAAGATTATCAAGAATATCATTATCATCCTCACTTGCTTCCTAAGCCAAAATCATTATAAACCATAAACACTTTAAACACATAATTAGAGCACTATAATAATGGTTTATACAACCATTAGCTTATCTTTCAACACCTTTAATCATCATATGATTATATTTTGATCATATGACTAAAACCCCTAAAATTACTAACTTTAATCAATATAACTTTACCCATGATTACTATAACCTTATCACTTTACTTTAAAACACTTTTTACCCAAAACTCTAAAATTAGGTACATAAACCCTAACTCATAAATTACCAATTCAACTTAATATAATGTTACTTACTTGTGTAGGATCATTGGTATAAGCTTATTTCTTGATTTGGGACCTCTATTCACCTTCAATCATCAATTAGACAATCATTGTTTTTCCCTCCTTTCTTTCTTAACTCGACGCATACACATGCACCAAACATAAATGTGGAATTGTGTAGAGAATTCCAGGGATTTTTAGAATAGTTAGGTACTACTTTGCCTATTTGGCAACAATAGTCCCTCAAGTCTCTTTTCTTTTATATTTAGCATATTAACTTTTATAACTTATTTATCACTTGAAAACTTTAGCCCCTTAAGTCCATTCCTTTCATAAATGTGACACATTAATCTTTCTAAACCCATTTGCATAATATTTATACTTATAATCGACTACCGGGTTTGACTATCCAATCACGTAACATCTTCAAACTTATAAAATTCATAGTCAAACTATTCCAATGGCATTATCATAATTAAATACTTATAAACCGGTTTTGGGGTGTTACAAATCTATCCCCCTTATTTAAATTTTGTCCCCAAAATCTCTTATCTAATACTAACCAATTTTGGTCGCACTTTACTTCTCATTCCCCTTTAGCATTCTCAATATATATAACGCAAGATTATCATTATAGCAACCTATATCATACAGACGAGGATTCGCTCTTTGAGCTTTCTTGAGGTTTTGCAACTCTAGCATTCTATAATAGCTCTAATTATCCTTAACCCGTTATACCCTGTCTCGCTCATACTCCTATCTTTATTTACAACTTAATGTAAGACAAGCGTCATTTAAGTGACATTTACCATTTCCGATTCTATCATATTAGTAACTTTTTCTCTATATCATTACGTTTCCATTCATTTCTTTTCTAAATTTTCATTAAGAACTACATGCCACTTGAGAAATTGCATTATCTTGACTTCACATAAGTCAAACATTAGTTAATACCTTTTTATGTACCGTAGTTATCTTGACATTCTTTATATCATTTCCATTATAACACTTTACTTGCGTTACTTTGTTTTAGTTAGTTTTCATCCAGGACTATAAGTCACTTGGAATAATTCAAACTCTTTTAACTCTAATTTTTTGTAACATAGGGTGATGAAACAAATTAGCCGACCACTATAGTCATTACCTATACATGATAACCAAGCTATGAGGCATACTATATGACAACCACTCAACTATCAATTTAATCCTATACTCTTAACGTCTAAAACTTAACTTTCTCCTAAGGTCTCTTACTAAAAGTCGCATTCTAACTTCTATCTTGGCCTATCCTTATTCTACGACGTCTAACGAATTCTAGACCTCCCTTTATTTATCTTCTCCTTCTTAATCCCTCCCATCTATGACCGAAGAATACATAAGCCCACTCATTTATACTTCTTTATTTACATTGAGAAGCATCCTAATCAATGCAAATAAAGAAATATAAACTTATGGTTTGGTGATTCACAATTTCTTTATTTAAATGAAAAGGCGTCCTAATCCATTTATAAAAAGAGATTATGAATCATCCTACTTATACACTTCTGACATAACACTCAAACATGCTTAATTCTTCATTACTTTTCATTAATCTCATATTAATAACTCATTTATTTCAAATATCATCTTTTTTAGCCTTAGATCCAATCTCCTTAACCTTTTTCCTGAAGGAAACTTAGCTTTTTCCCTGTAGGGATTTGCCCATTATCGATACCCTTGTGGTATCACCAACCCTGCGTTGGTCTTTACATTTCATCATTTGGCTTTCTCCCCGTAGGGATTTTCCCATTATCGATACCCTTGTGGTATCAACAACCTTTACCGAGCATTGGACCCAAGCTATATTTAATGTATCATTCTTTACCATTTTCGTCATCTACATACCTTTCTGATCATATACTCTTTCATTTCCACTTTTATTGCCTTAAGCCATTCTACTTCACACTTTATCATCTTTCTTTATTACCCAAGATCCAACTGATACTTGTGATTCTCATGTATTACATATACATATACGTTTTCACATTTCATTTATCATTATCTTGTCAACGCCAAGTGGACAACTTATTCAATTTTCTATACCAAAACATCATTTTAGTTCGCTTATCTTTTCGCGTATAAACCTTACATAGGTTATTCTTATAATATACTTATTTACCTCACTTTATTCATCAAATACATCTCTTTCATTTATTTACATGATTTTAGTCATTCTTTATCATTCGTTAGAGTATTTAGCATCATTTAAGATTTCTAGCGCAATTCTTCTTAAACTTCATTCATTCATCACATTTATCCGTATTCGACATTGCGATTAAGTTATTATGTTTTCTATGTAACATTCCTCTTCACGTTTTAGACATACTTTTACATATCATGCTTACTAGCATCTATTTTCATTTACTTGCCCATATTCTCGTATTTCATCATGATTCATTTCAAATGCAATCCTATGCATTTTACTTAGCTCATACACTTCATAAACTTATACCGTCATTAATGTGTCGTTGTGCGTATGTATTATTTATTATCAAGTTTTACATTTATATTTTACCGACATTACCTACAAACAACACTAACGGGCAATGTACCCGATCAGTTGTAGCTTCGTTGGTAAGTAGGGTGTCAATCATTAAGAGCGAGAACATTAATTCCTAAGTCTACTAGTATTTTAGTTATCTATGTTACTTTTAATCTATCTAATCTATGTCAAAACCTACGCTAAACCTAGTTCTAACGGATAGGGGGTTTTCAGTTTAAGAGACTAACACGGGTTTTATGATGACTTAAACCTACTTTAGACACGATATCACACGCAAGTAGATAATCAAAGTATCACCAATAAAGTATCACCAACAAAAGTATCACCAACAATAGTGCCATCATCTAGATACCAAGCCTGTAGACAAAGGCTAAAAGAGTTTATAATCTTACATATCAAGGGATGTAACACTAAGGCAAAGAGCAGAGGGCCAAGGGAATCACCCTGATGCACCCCTTGGCATGACCATAAGGTGTGTTCCCCGTAATATAATCTAGTTGGGTTAGAGTAACATGATTTCCACCCAACGCGAGATAGCGGGACAACAAAGATGAACTTCTTGTAACATAACCTCTCGATCAACCAAGTCATTTTTAAAATCTACTAACAACATCGAAAGACCAACATAGTCTCCACGACCCTCAATTAAATGATTCACAGCATGTAGAATGGCCTCACCTCCTCCCGACACCCCAACCCCGAACTGTAAACCATCCAAAGAATGACCAATCATAATAGCACCAACCTTTGAGACAAGATGCCTCCAAACTCTACCCACGACTATAGGACGAATACCACCACCCGTCTTAACCAGCGGTGAGAGAGGAGCACTAGCAATATACTCACCTAATATCTTGCGACATTTACCATCAATAAAGAGATTCACCACTTGTTGTTGTTGTTGTTGTTGTTGGACAATGAATAAATCCCGTCGGTATAACTTTATTATTGAACACTATTTATAGGAGATTACATCAATGAAACCCTAATGGACCCAAAGCCCACAAACCGGGCATGGGCTTGTTTATCCAATAATAGGTTGTTCTATTTCCTCCAATGGAGTCACAAAAGCTCGGACTGGAGTAGTAAATTAGAAAACAAAAACAAAACCTAATAAAAACATTAACGTAATAAAAAAACGAACCGGCTCGTGACCGAAGCACGAACAACAATAAAGGAAATCGTGACCTTGCACAATACTAAACTGCGTGACCTTGCACGACCGTGACCTTGCACGTTTAAAAGGGACTTGAGAACGTAGCACAAATCACCAACACAAATAAAATTAAAAATAAAAACAACTTTTTTTAATAAATTTTTTTTATTGATTATATAACCAAGTTTAAAGAGCCATATGAATCATCAAATTGATAATGATCCTTGTAAACAGTGTACCACTTTTGCATCTTTAAGTCTCTAATTATGTCGTCATTGTAATGCACTCACACCTTCATTCTGAATCGATTGTTCAACACCACCTCGATCATCTTGATTTTTTTATTTTATTTTTTTATTATGGATAAGGAGTGGTGGCTAGGGTTTGACGAGGTGGCTTAAGTGAGGCGGCTCAACATAGCCATCTAGGTCTGAGGATCAGACCCGCTCCGATACCATGTTAAACAATGAATAAACCTCGTCGGTATAACTTTATTATTGAACACTATTTATAAGAGATTACATCAATGAAACCCTAACAGACCCAAAACCCACAAACCGGGCATGGGCCTATTTATCCACTAATATGTTGGACAATGAATAAACCCCGTCGGTATAACTTTATTATTGAACACTATTTATAGGAGATTACATCAATGAAACCCTAACGGATCCAAAGCCCACAAACTGGGCTTGGGCCTGTTTATCCAATAATAGGTTGTTCTATTTCCTCCAATGGAGTCACACGAATACAGACGAAGGAGAAAGGATCAAACGGTTTATAAGGCCATAACACCTTAGCGAACGCGACAAAGGTCGAGGTGGTGACCGTTTTGCTCTAGAAGTGTGAGATGGTGGCTTTAGTTGATTGTAAAGCCTCGGTGGCTACAAACATTGTAAACTTCAGAAGACATATGGTACCTTCATTACAAGATCAACAATTTGGTCACCACCTCTTCGACACCATCTTTATGTTGCAGCTATCACCACTACTTTTTTGTCCTGCTCAAAACCATCAATCTGCAAAGTAGAGTAAACATATATGGTAATGTCAGCAGCACAACTTATTTTCCTACCAGATTTAAGGTCAATCCATATAGAAATAAATGTTACCTGGCGTAATATAACTGATAAGATTTTGCGTGTAGCTTCTAAGTTTCACTATCGTGTGAAGTAGCGAAGGAGTCAACCTATTATAAAAAAAGAAAGTGGAGTAGATCTTATACATATATTCACGAGAGAAAAGAATGAATGGTCACAGAAGTTGAGATTTGTTTACATCAATACCAAGGAATATGATTGCACCATTGGGAATTTCGTTGGCAAGTGTAAACACTTTCCCCAACAATCTTTCACTTTCGCCAATTTATTTTGACTTGATCACCTTCAATGGCACATATAACAGAGGGGTACGTTGCGTAACATAAAATGATCCTTTTATTTTAGTTAGTAAACCATTTTACTTGACTTGTAAAGAAAAGGATCTTATAAACATGTTTGAGTAATTGTCGCCATGTTGGATCTGACTTAAAAAAAGGTGGAGGTACACTTGTATCCTATTCTATCAAGATACGGAGGTTACTATGAGGGCACCAAATATCATAAGTGGTCAACGATTCTTGCACAGACATATATGCAAACTGTTCACTAACCATACTCTTCAACTTAAACTAGTGTAAATTGTGTATTATTGCAGCAACATCAGATTTCAAAAAAGTGCAGCAACCAGATTTTTAAAAATTCATAACGGATAAACCGTAGCTCTGTAGGAAGTGTGTCTTACATTTTTGAAAAGCCAAAAGAGTCTACTTTCATGGAAAATTAGTCTTATAAACTGATTTTGAGTTTAAGTTAGTCAAAAAGGGTAAAGTGCAGGCTGTGTAGAATTGACAACTTTGCGTAGATTTTATGCAGTTTTCTAAAGTTCATATAAAGTAAACCATAGCTCTGATTTAAGCGTTCTATACGTCGTTGGAAAGGTATAAGTGGGTACTTTCATTTAAAAATAGTCACAGAACGTGCTTCCTGCTGAAGTTATGTCAGAATGGATAATTTGTAACATGGGTCAGAATTAGTTTTTAAGAAGAATTATGAAATATGTTCAGAATGAAGTGGAGGTATAAAGTGTTAGTAGTCTTCATGAGTCAAGTGCATTATACACGCTTATAATAGATGAAAAGCATGTGTTTAGTATACTAGAAGCTAGCTGATAAGTGTAAAATACACATATCCGTTTGTACCTAAAATAACCCAATTAAACCCAAAACACAGTGAAAAATGGCAAAAATATACTTGTTTTTGTGTTCTGTGTGTGCAGGTACGGATATATGAAAAGTCACATGAAAACCGTCAAAAACGGGCAAACAAGGACACAAGAACGGAAGAGTGAACAAAAGCCGGAAGCCAAAGCCAGAAAAAGTCAAATCTACAGTCAACTCCAGTCAATCTTGGTCAACAGAAGTCAACAAAACCCAAAATGTTTCAAAATAGCCCTTCAAGTTTCAAAAGTTGCAAAAATAGTCCCTTAAACCCTAAATGGGCCTCACCCGGATCCAAAAGCCCAATCCCTTAGCCCAATAGCCCTTTCATAAAACCACAGGGACCATTCTTGCTATTTCCTAAACTCTTTTTTTACACTATACCTTTTATAAACATCCACAAGGACCATTTGTGTCATTCTCCCAAAGTTCAAACAACTTTTACCCGTTTTATAGTTAAAAAAGGCGCGAAGCCATGGTTACTATTCACCCGTCGTCCCCATCTTTACCCACAGTCAAAATCAAAGGGCTTTTCCAAATTAAGGGGTGATTTAGACAATTCATGGGATCGTTAACAAGATGGCAGGGTCAAATTTGTAATATCAAGGGCTTTCATTTGTCTACCCAAGCATCAAAGCCACGTGGAGGTTGAGAAAGCACAAAGGAATGGGGATTTTGCA
Organism: Tanacetum coccineum; assembly: GCA_026074375.1. NCBI lineage: Eukaryota > Viridiplantae > Streptophyta > Magnoliopsida > Asterales > Asteraceae > Tanacetum > Tanacetum coccineum. Next base: position 16,403 of record BQNB010017883.1, read on the forward strand.
TTGGATTCACTCAGTAAACTAGCACAAGCTGTCACATCATGAGAATGACAGCTTGGCAATCCTTGAGCATCCACATTTGATCCAACGGCTTACAATAGCCCTCAAATGATTGAAGAAATGATTGGCTGGGATTGATTGGAGCGTGGGCATCAAGCAAGACCTAGAAGCTTCAGGGATCGGCTATAAATAGGCTCTCACCTCACACACACACACATCTAGTTTTTTTTAGTAGCTTTTAGGTTTTAGCTTAATTTTAATTTCTAGCTTATATAATTTCTTTTCAATCTTTGTAATCTCTTTTTAGATAATGTAATCAAGTTTTTCATCAATGAAATTTAGTTTTATTTTTAAATAAATTGTCATAAGCTCTTTCAAATTAACTTACAAGCTTTTATTTACCTATCAAATGTCAAGCTACTGTACCTATAAGCTCTCAACAGCTCTCATGAGTCTTTAAGTTCATGATTGAGCTCAATTTGGACCTAGTCATACTTAAATTCATTAAACCAGTAATTACTTTGGTAATTTAGATTTGAAAGCTTTTGGAAGGGAGATCAATAATGGAAGGATCTCCAAGGACAATCACTGGCTTATCTATGATAAGCCAGAGCTTGTAGCAAAGCTCTAAGAGCATTCTAGCTTCTGTTAAGCTGAAGCTCAAGTAAGTTTCTCTTTTAAATTCTGTTTGTCTTTAATTTCTAGCATAAATAGTAGTTAAGGTACTTATTAGAATAGATCTGCTTATTTGCTTAAATTAGTTGCTTCTTTGTGCTTATTTCTCTTTACTAGTGCTTATTAGTTATATATCTTCATCTGTTTTTGCTTAAATAGATATAGATCATTAGTTTCTTATTTCTGTCATAAAAATCCATAAAAACCAAAAATATTAGTGTAATTTCTTAGATCTTGCATTCTAGCTTAATTCAGTAGTTAGATTATGTTATTTAAGTTAGTTATAATCTGTTAATCATCTGGTATTAAGGATTTAATTAGTAGATTTCATTTTAAGAGATTTTTCAAATCTGTCATAAGCTTTAAGGAGTGTTTGGTTTATCTTAGTTTGACTTCATTAAGTCAAAGGTTTTTGTGCAAAACAATTGAGTCAGCTTTGATTTCATTAATTATCATTAGGAAAAGAGATTTCATAAGCTAGTTTTTAAAAATGAGTAAATTAGGGCTTATTTTAGATGTCTCAGCACCAGGGTACTTGTATACCTTTTCTTTGTTAGTGAAAGCTTGATCCAAGCTTTCCTAGGCTTGGACTTGGATTGCTAAGAGTTTATACACTCTATTTGAGTGCCTTTAGTGCAGTAGCAACCACTCTAGTTGCCTGCACTTGTGCTTTGTCCTTTGGTCATTAGCATCAGCAGTGGTAATTAAGTTACCACTGCTGTCATTTGAAGCTCCATTTTAGTTAAGTAATTTTAGGAGTTAGGACTTTAAATTCAAGTTAATACTAGATTAGACATAGCTTAATCTAATTAGAATCTCATTTTTCATTTCCTAGATCATTTACTTGGGTACATTAGTTTTTTAAAAGTCATAAAAAACTCAAAAAGCCAAAAACAGCAGTCTTAGATTCTTAGTTTTTAAATTTTAATTTCTAGCTTGTAGTAATTGCTTTTATGATTTAAATAAGTAGTCTATAAGGTGTTTGTTTAGTTTACAAAAGCTAGGATTCTTAAAACTGCTTATTGAGCATTAGAGCTTATTTCAATTTTGTACTTTTCAAGTTAAAACCTGAGTTTACCTCTTTGTTCATCAAATTCAGTTGGCTTAAATTGTTTCTAGTGCAAAAAGCTTTTCAATCCTAGCTTAAGCATATCATAAGGAGTCTAGGACTTCTTTTATTTTTAAGTTTGAGCTTAAAATGAGCTTTTTACAGCTGAATAAGCATAACCAAGGGCAAAGCCCTACCTTCTGATATAGCAGCTTTGATAAGCTGTTTTTGAGCTTATTAGTTAGTTTCAGCTTATGTCCCTTTTATTAAAATAGCTTAATTTTGTGTCCTCTTTAAGCCCTAGTATTCAGTTTTTCATAAAAGTCAAAAATTTAAAAAAAGAGCAAAAAGGGGTTAACCACACTCGAACCCACGACCTCCCTCTCAATAACCATACGTGTTAACCATCATGCTACATTAGCTCATCCAGTAACCTTTCCCTCAATTTAATACTAGTAGCCTTTTTCATTTTCTTTACATTTAATAAGCCGTAGCTTATACTGCTTATTTTAGAGCTTATTTGTTTAGCTGTTTGATTAGTTTTATTTTTCTCGTATTCCTTGTTGCTAGTAGGACTTTTCCTGATTTTTTGAGAATTTTCCCTTTATTAGATTATTTTCTAGGATTTTCCGTAGGTTTAAAAATTGAAAAATCAATAAAAAATAGAAAAAAGTTTTATAAAAATACAAAAAAATAGTTAAAAATAGTTTTATGAGTTTTTATGATATTTTAGACTTTTCTAAGTTTAAAAGTCATTTTTCTAAAATTTTAGTACTTAATTTGCTATTTTTTAGGATTTAATTAGATTAAATTAGTTTTTAATTCATTATAAATTTAAAAATAATCAAAAAAAAAAGTTTTTCTTTTTCCTAAAATTTTCTTTTGTCCTATCTTAGGTTTAGAAATTTAGTTTACATTTTTAGGAGTTAAATTTAGTTTACTTGCTTATTAGTCACATTTTATTTGTCCCGTTAATCGTTTTAGTGCTTTAATTGTTTTTAATTGCTTGTTTTCTTTTTAGTTAGTAGTTATAGAAAACCCAATCAATCTTCGAAACCATTCAAATTAGTATCCAATATCAAGCGAGGTTTCAATTTCTCAAATCATTGGGAAAACGACCCGGGAAATCATACTTTTCGGTAAACATACGTATATTATATATTATATATATATATTTTAAAGAGTGAATTTTCCTTAGGGAATTTTCTTAATTGCTCTTGTGATATTATATATTAGTATATTACAAAGCGTACCAAATTTTTGACGCCGCTGCCGGGGATTTGAGTTAACGAATATCTCGTTTTGTGTTTGTTGATAAGATTTGAAGATCCTTTCGTCCTCGGAAGTTTCATTTATTGTTAAATATTTCAAAAATCCAAAAAAATTAAAAATTATAAAAAGTAAAAAATATTTTCTTTTTCTTTTTAAGTATAATTATCATAAAAACATAAAATAAAAAAAATCAAAAATATAAATAAAATGTCCTTAAAAAATTTTAATAAACAAAGTTGGTAAAAGAATACCAACAAATAATATCTTCAATTGAGATATTATCATAAATAAGTTCCGATGAACTTGAAAAGTTCTCAAATCGAACCAAAGATTTAACACTTGCCATTTGTGTCTCTACGAAATACGGCTCACCTTAAAAAGCAATTTTTAAGAGCTACCGTGAAGTAGTTGATTATTTGGTTTAAGTCTCTTTCGTGTAACCGTTAAAATTTGTTGTGAATAAAAAATTTAAGTGTATGCGCACTCGTTCGCAAAATCGTAACCATAACCGTCGTCAACAACAACAAACCCTTCCGGTTGTTGTTGAACCTTGTAATTTAGAAGAGCCAATTCCCGGACAAACCATAGTTGCGATGGTGGATCGAACTATGGAGGCGATCTTAATCATTGTTGAACTTCGGTATTATCGACGAGAGCATCTTTCAATCCATCTCAAAAACGGATTTGTTTTGAACATCTTCAAAAAACCGGCATGTTGACACTATGGATTATCGTTCCACTAACTTTCATCCTCTCATATATGGGAAGTTTAGATGGAAAAGGTCTTGAGAATTACATCTTGAGTTTCAACATTAACGGTTTTCTTTGCTTTTGGTTTTGGGATTTCAATGAAAATGGAATCTTCTTCCTCCGGAGGTGGGACATGTGCGGTATTTTCCAAATTTGGATTTTGCACTTTTTCCGTTGACGTCTCCGGGTTTTGTTCGGGTTCTTTTTGAGGATTTGAAACAACGGGAGTAGGAACAAGAGGAGTCGAAGGTCCTTCCAAAGTTTTACCGCTCCTTGTGGTGATAGCATTAATTTGCTGACGAGGGTTAGTTACGGTTTGACTTGGAAGAGTTCCTGAATTCGAAGTAGAGGCGGAATCTTTGAAATTATTACAAAGACTTGTCAACAAACTCGTAACATTAGCCATTTGATTTTGCAAATTTGGGTCGTAGTTCCTCGGAACAACCCTCCTTATACCCACTTTTTAGTTTGTTTAACCTTTCAAGGTGAGCCGTACGTCGTAAGAGACACAAATGACAAGTTTTTAAATCTTTTGTTCGAGTTGGGAACCAACAAGTTCACCGGAAGTTATTATGATAATACCTCAATTGAGAGTATTATATTTTGGTATTTTTACCAACTTGTGAATTTTATTTCTTGATTAAGACAATGTTTTCATTTTTTTTATTTTTTATTTTATTTTATTTTTTTGGTTTTTCTTGTTTTATATGATAATTATACTAATAAAAGAAAATGAAAAATATTTTGGTACTTTTTATATTCTTATAGAAGAAAGTATTCACAGATTCAAACACAAATTTTCAAACGTAACGATAATCGTTTTAAAGCCTCCCCGGCAACGGCGGCAAAATTTGACTCGCGTGATCTTACTCCTTTTTATATATAAATAAATATAGATAAATATAAACATATAACAAGGAACAAAATCTCGCGAAATCAATAAAACCGGAAGTAGTATAGAGTGTTTCCGGGTCGTTATGTCCCAACGAGGCTTGAATGGAAAATCGAATGACGAATTGATAATCGATGTTTGGCTATGACAAGGATATGAGTGGGAACTAAACCTAACAGGCAAATGCACACAAAGATAAGCAAGGAAAATAAGCTAGAACAAGCATAAAAGCTAGAAATGGACAAAACACTTAAGACTTGTAAACTAAGACACAAATAAGCTCAAATTAACTTAAGACAAACCAAATAAGCTAAAACAGATAACTAACTACCCCTAATAAGCACTCAGGCATGAGAATAAGCAACTAGAATAAACTAAAATGGCAAATAAGCTAAAAAGCTACAAACTGATATACCATTAGAATTGCTTTGAAAAGGTGAATAAGCTTAAATAAGCTTACTCCTAAAGACAGTAAAGGAAAATGGTTTAATCTACTCTAGAAAGCTAAGCAAATCTTAAATAAGCAGAAATAATAAGCTGATAAGCTAAAATGAACCACCAGCACTAACTGTTTTAACTAACAGTACTAACTTGGGAAGTGACACAAACTATTTCTCAACTAACAACTAAGCAAGATAAGCACTTAAACATCATGATAAAGCATAAATAAGCAAATATAGGTAACAAATAAGCACTATAAGCAGTTCTACAGTAAATAAGAAAAATAAGAAAAAGAGGGACTTACAACACCTTTGCTCAAAACAGGGTTAACAAAGAGTCTACAAGCTCTAGCTTGTATAAAACAAGCTAGTGAGAGTCCATAAGCCCATCCAGAACTGGCTTATCATCCATAAAATAAGCTGTGGTGTATTTGAGAGTGATTTTTGTGATTTTCTCTTAACTACTTAGCTTTTTAGTTTACTTAATGAAAACAGCTTATAAATAAGCTTGAGTGAGAGCTTCTTAACACATTTTAAACTCAAATCAAACACTTAAGCAGTTGAATTTAAAAACTTGACTTTTTAACTCATAAACTTCAAACTTTCATTAATTCGTAAAAAGAGTACAAGGCAGCAAAAATGAACTGAATAAAATGGTAAAATGACTTAATAAAAATTACAATAAAACTAAGCTAAGCTAAGATAATCTACGATGCCTCCAAGGCTTACAAAAGGCTCTATTTATAGCCGAAGTCTTCTCTTCTTGGCCTTCTCACCTGTGCTTCTTTTGTGAGAGACTTCCATGGTGTTTTAGTTGTGTGAGGGACTTCATAAAACAAATCCCAGCCTTCAATTTCTTTTGTGCTTCTTTTGAGTCAATCACAGCCATCGAAATCACTTGGAAATGGTGAGGGATTGCCAACATGGCAATTATAAAGCTGGGGGAGATAGTGGAGGAGGGGGAAATGTTTTATCCATGGGGTTGTAGAGGTTGCAGGGTAAAAGAGGGTGAAGGGGACCCGTGAGTTGTTCTTGGGTTTTGTTGGGCGGGAAAGATGGGTTTTGTGTAGGTTGACAGCTTCGGTCCCTCAACTCTTATATCTTCATTGTAAACTTTGCCCTTTTATGATACAACTTTAGGGGTTTGGCAGAACTGGCCCCTAAAGTTATACTTCACCCGGAAATTTCGATTTCAGCCCTTGTCTTTTTGTAATACAACTTGAGGTTTGGCAGTTTTAGTCCCTCAAGTTATATTTTCTTCACTTGGTTGACTTTTGACTTTGTCTGGGTTGACTTTCTGACTTTGGCTTTGATTTGACTTTGTCTTTTCTATCCCGTGCTTGGTTTTGTCGTTTTTGGCTTTGTTTTTGTCCTTTGTGTGATATCCGTTTCCTGCATAATTCAAATGCAAAACATACAAATACAATGTATTTTTGGTACGTTTTTAGTCAATTTAACGGGATGGGGGGTTTTTTGTTTGGGGTTATTTTTTTTTTTTGATTTTTTTATTTTTTTCTTTCTTTTTTTTTTTATTTTTTTTTTTTTTTTTTTTTTTAATTTACGTTTTTAATGGAAAATGGTATGTGTAATTAAGCATATACCAGTCACAAAGACCTAGAGGAAACCAAAGAAATTGGAATGGTCAAAAATCCAATCAATTAGGATGTAACTTTGTTTTTAATAACAAGGCATGTTTTTTATGTTGTAAGTTTTGTTCACATTCAATTCAGTTGTCCTAATGCTAACAACATATGGTTCAGGGAGCAGTCTTAATGAAGACTGGCCTAAAAACTGTTAATAATGCAAGGCCTGTTAATACTGTTAGGTCTGTTAACACTGCCAGACCTTTTAGTACTGCTAGGGTTTTTAATACTGTTAGGCCTTCTTATACTGCTCACCCAAAATCAACAGTTATTTGTTGCTAGACCAAAGACCAATTTTCAAAATCAAGCACAATCAACTGTTAAAAGGCCCTTTTACAAGAGAACAGCATTAACAAAAAGGTCTAATAATCAAAATATTAATATTGGTAGACAAATTGTTAATACTGTTAGGCAAAATGTTAATACTGTCAGGGCAAGGGGATTTAATTTATGTTAAGCCCTCAGCATGTTGGGTTTGGAGGACCTAACAAACCCAAAGGTGCATCACCTTAGTTTTTAAAAATATATTTACATGATGCACGAGGCAGATAAAGTAAGTAATGGACTTGAGGTCCCCAATAGAATAAACAACTTTATATGTTTTTATGTGCAGAGCAATTCCAGATAAATGATAAAGATTTGTTATAGTGGTTGCTAAGGCACATGTCTGGTAACATAGCCATCTTTCAGATTTCAAGACTTTTGATGGAGGTTATGTTACTTTGGTGGTAGAGCAAATGGAGGGAGAATAACTGCAAAGGTACTTTAAAACTGTAACTTGATTTGATGATGTTACTTTGTCAAAGAATTTAAATTTCTAACTTTTTAGTGTCTCCAGATGAGTGACCGAAAAAGAAACTATGTTCTTTTTATGACTCTGAATGTCTTGTCCTATCTCCTATTTTAAGTTGCCTGTGAAAAATCAGATACTTCTTAATTCCTAGACATGACAACATGTACAGTTTTGATATGAAAAACATAGTTCCTAAAGATGGTTACTTGTCTAGTTGCAAAAGCTACATCTGAGGAATCAATGCTATGGCATAGGAGGCTTGGTCATGTCAATTTTAAGAATATTAATAAACTTGTCAAATAAAATCTTGTAAGAGATTTGCCTTTAAAAAGATTTGAGAATGACCAAACTTGTGTTGCCTGTCTTAAAGGCAAGCAACACAGAGCTTCTTGTAAGACCAAGGCCTTTAGTCCCATTACTAAGCCATTGTTTATGCTGCATATGGATCTCTTTGGTCTAACTTTTGTTAGTAGTCTTATGCATAAAAAGTACTGACTTGTAGTCATGATGATATAATAGATTTTCATGGGTTTTCTTTTTAAAAACTAAGGATGAAACAACTGAGATCCTTAAAAAATTCATAAAAGAAATAGAAAACTAGCCGGATAAGAAAGTGAAGATAATCAGAAGTGATAATGGGACAGAGTTTAAAAACAAAGTGATGGATGAGTTCTGTAGGGAAAAAGGTATTAAAAAGAGATATGTCGTAGCATAGGACACCTCAGCAAAATGGTGTAGCTGAAAGGAAGAATAGGACTCTCATTGAGGCTGCTAGAACAATGTTAGGTGACTCTAAGTTACCTACAACATTTTGGGCAGAAGCTGTTTATAATGCTTAGCTTATGTACAGACTAAGGTCTTAAATTGTCAAGCCTCCATAACAAGGACCCTTATGAACTCTTTAGAGTGTTAAAACCAGAATTGCTTCATGAAACCATTTGGATGTCATGTTACTATTCTCAATACCTTAGATAAGTTGGGCAAGTTTGATGAAAAAAGTGATGAAGGTTTCTTTGTTGGATATTCCTTAAGTAGCAAAGCTTTTAGGGTATATAACATTAGAACCAGAAAAGTTCAGGAAAACTTGCATGTTGGGTTCTTAGAGAATAAGCCTATGATAGAAGGAAATGGTCCAAAGTGGCTGTTTGATCTTGATTCTCTAACCCAATCAATGAATTATGTACCAGTGGTTGCAGGGACTTTTTCTAATGATTTTGCAGGTATACAAGGAGTTTCTGAGTCTAGTACATCTTCTCAACAAGATCAAGATAATCAAGATTGTATTGTCATGCCAATTTGGAAGGATGCTTCATATTTTGATGATGCTTCACCCAGATCTGTTGCTGATGCTCAATTACAAGATCAAAATGGGACTCATGATGATTGCAGTCTTCAGAATAATGGTACTGCTGATCAACAAGTTAATACTGCCAGTCCAGAAGTTAATACTGGTAGTAGAGAAGTTAGTACTGCTGTTCCTGAAGTTAATACTGCTACTCCTGAAGACTTGATGGGACCAATTCCTACATCTGAAGACACACAAGTGGAGGATCAAGAAATTGAATTGGGGAACATTTCACCATCTTATGCAGTTTCTTCCACTCCTCATACAAGAATTCACAAAGATCATCCAATTGATCATGTGATTGGTGATGTGCAGTCTTCTGTTCAAACAAGAAGGATGACAACTTCTTACTCTGAACTAGGATTTCTTGGTGCCATATATGAAGGAAAGACTCACCAGGACCTTCATACATGTCTTTTTGCTTGTTTCCTATCTCAGGAAGAACCAAAAAGAGTTTCTAAAGCTCTTAGTGATCCTGCAGGAGGAACTCCTACAGTTCAAACTGCAAAATGTATGGGTTCTTGTAGACTTACCTAAAGGTCATAGAGCTATTGGTACAAAGTGGGTCTACAGAAACAAGAAAGATGAAAGGGGGATAGTCATCAGGAACAAAGCAAGACTTGTTGCCCAAGGACATACTCAAGAAGAGGGCATAGACTATGATGAAGTCTTTGCACCTGTGGCTAGAATAGAGGCAATAAGAATATTCCTGGCTTATGCTTCTTATATGGGTTTTACAGTCTACCAAATGGATGTCAAAAGTGCTTTTCTGTATGGTCAAATTGAAGAGGAGGTATATGTCTATCAACCTCCAGGTTTTGAAGTTCATGCTCATCCATGATATAGGTCTATAAGTTGTGGAAAGCCCACTAATAATGGACTTCATCAAGGCACAGGAGCTTGGTATGACACATTGGCCACTTATCTTTTGAGCAATGGATTTCAAAGAGGACAGATTGATCAAACTTTATTCATCAAAAGTCAAAAGGGGCATATCTTGCTTGTTTAAATCTATGTAGATGACATTATTTTTGGATCTACCAAGAAGGAGCTTTGTGATGAGTTTGAGAAGCTTATGAAGGATAAGTTTCAGGATGAGTCTATGGCAGAGAACTCAACCTTCTTTTGGGATTGCAGGTCCACAAAGAATGAAAGGCATCTTTAAATCAGTCAGATATATTGTCCATGTAATGTTGAGAAGTTCAACTTCTCAGATGTGAAGTCTGCCTCCACTCCCACAGATTTGGAAAAGCCTTTGGTTAAAGATGGAGATGCTGATGATGTTGATGAACATCTTTATAGATCTATGATTGGATCTTTGATGTATCTTACAGCATCCAGACCAGATATCATGTTTGCAGTATGTGCATGTGCAAGGTTTCAGTTTTCTCGTCAAAACTTCCCATCTCTTAGCTGTCACAAAGAATCCTTTAGTTACCTTAAAGGCAAACCATCTCTAGGTCTTTGGTACTTATTAAGGATTCTCCATTGGAGTTAGTTTCTGAACTGATAGTGGCTATGCGGGAGCTACACTTGATAGAATCAAACACTAGAGGTTGTCAGTTTTTGGGAAATAGGTTGATTTCTTGGCAATGCAAGAAACAAACTGTAGTTGCCACTTCTTACACTGAAAGCTGATTATGTGCTGCTGGCAGTTTTTTGGGAAGGTTCTCTGGATCCAAAACCAACTGCTGGATTATGGGTACAATTTCATGGATACTGTTATTTACATTGACAATACTAGTACTATCGTGTAATTTTAAATGTGTTCTTCATTCTAAAAAAAAAAAAAATTATAGAGATTAGGCTCATTTTATAAGAGATTTTTGGCCCCCCAAAATATGCTAAAAAGTTGATTTCATTGGGCTAAAATTGACACTCTAATAATGTAGCAGATCTCCTTACAAAAGGTTTTGATGCTGGTAGATTTCAGTACTTGGTCTTAAGTATTGGAATGCTCAATCCCTAAGGCCCAAATCTCTTGTTTATTTTGTAAAGTTTGTTACATGTTAGTACTGTTACGTCTTTGTCAATTAATACTTCTAGTTCTAATTAGTACTGCAAGTTATATTTAAAACTGTTTGTTAAAACTATTACTTATAATTAGTACTGCTGGTTATTTCTCTGTTAATCCTGTTAGTCACACTTAATCCTGTTAAACATGACAAATGTTTAGGTTTTGTTTTCTTGTTTTAAGCTAAACTTTTTCAGGTTAAACTATGATGTGTGTAATTGGTTACTCAACAATGTATTATTTGAGGGGAGGAAACATGGTTTTGGGGGTTTTGGTTTCTTGAGTGTTGGTTGTGGCACCACACAACAAATGGTCATTCACACTTCTCCATTGTCTAATAGGACATCAAGAATTGACTAGTCCAGAGCTAACGGATACTGGAAGATGACTTCTAATTCGTTTGATAGTTGGATAGTTTACCTCAAAATACTTATATGGTCATCAATGCACCATGTTTTTACAATAAAGCATTGGCTAGTCCAAAGCAAACGGCTATTGGTAAAGACTCCACAAATCCGTTTATAGTTGATAGTTTACTCAAAACTATAGGGTTATTTTGCACCATGTTTTTTAATGAAGAAATTTGGCTAGTCAAAGCCAACGGCTTTTGGTAAAGGGACTCTTCATATCAGTCTTTATGGCTGGTAGTTTGCCAAATAACTACACTTTGTGTGAGTTGTGAGTAAAAAAAAGAGAGAAATTGGTGAGCTCAAAATAAGAAAGAGGAGCTGTGTGAAAAATAGACAGAGTGAAAGTGAGCCAAAAGTATTGAGAGAGGACATGTGAGCTAAAAACAGAAAGAGAGATTGTGTTGAAGTTATTCTTTTAGTCATGACAAACTTTGGAGTTTTACTGCTTATGGGTGGAAAAGTTTATCTGCTAGGCGTACTTTAGTTACTGCTAGACCAAAGATAATACTGCTGGATGACGTATAGTACTGTTGGGCCTAACAGATTTTTCATTAAATAATAGAGTCGTTGAATATTTTCCGCCCAAATTCTATGTTATATGGGTTTGACCATTTGGACTTTTGTGTTCTTCTATATATATATATATGTTAACTTTCACTCGATCACCAGTTTCTTTAAATTGGTCAAACTTATTCTCTCCGTTTCTCTTATTTAAATCACAATTAAACTTTCTCCTGCTTTTCATATATTCATCACGAGTCATATCCCACTCGATTACTCCTATTGGTATCATGACAACTGGAGTTTTGTTGACATAGCTACACAAGGTCGCATTTTTAGAAAAATCTACAGGGAGTGAGGGTTTAATCCAGATCATCGATTTCATTAATTCGGAAGTCTAATTTGCTATGCTCTATCCAAGATGCCAGAGGTTTGTGTCTACTTTATCAAAACTATTTTGGAGGTCTGTGAGGCTTTACAAAAATAAAATTAAATTATTATTTTAACAAAACAATAAAAAACCAAAAAACAAAAAATAAAAAATCAAAAACTGATGATATTGGAGAAGTCAGATTAATCGCTTTTTTTTACTATTGATGGTATACACTATCTATCACTAAAGGATATTTACGACGACATCTAAAGTTAGCTGATCAAGATGGTATTACTTCTATTCCAAACTCAGAGATCTTTGAGCAATTGGCGCTTATGGGATATCACACTGACTCAGATAAGTTAACGTTTCAAAAGGTGCTTTTTACCTCAATGGAGTGTTGCTTATTCATACTATTCTTCATTGCCTAGACCAAAGAAGAATGATGGGAGCGTTTAGTAGTAATAATGCAGATGCATGTTATATGTTTAGCCCACCAATAGATGTTTAATTTTCTAGGTATGATTTTGAGCACATGGTGTCTAATATCTCTAGTCCCCATAAGTTTTTGATGTACCCTAGATTCATTCAGATATGCCTAGATATGCAGACACACCAGTTTTAACAACACACTAGAACATATCTTGTTCCCTCTCTTAGCATGAAAGTTTTTAAGCAAATGAAGCAGGCCACAAAGGGGTTATTCAGGCAGGTGGTTGCTTTTTCCCACTTGATAGATGTTACTGCACCTTCTACTTCACCTTCCAGAATTACATCCTCACCTTCCCACTCACCTAAACATTCACCTTCCCTTCTCCTTCTCCTTCCCATCGAAACCACACCCCTGCTCATGCATGCTGATGTAACACAATAAACATCACCTACACAACCATCAACTCACTCATCCCTCATCCACCACAACCTTCACCAACACAAACTTTTTTTATTTTAGAGTTGAACACCATGTTACCTATACCATGACTTTCATCTATATGCTGTTCACTCACATGGAAGTGATGAGGGTAGCTTGAAACTTAACGAATTGATGAATTTGGTTACCAAACTTTCTGACAGGATTGGAGTATTGGAGGCTGACTTGATGAAGACAAAGAAAACCTACAGTTCTGCTTATACTAAGCTTATTCTCAGGGTCAAGAAGCTAGAGTCTCAGATAAAGATTGGGAAAGCAAGGAGACAAGCTAGGGTTGTTCTTTCAGATGATGAAGTCTTTGAAGATGATTCTTCCAAACAAGGGAGGAAGTTAACTGATGCAGAGGTTCAAGAAAAAGCAAGTACTGACACTGAACTATTTATTCAAGAAGTGACTCCAACTAAAGTCATTCAAGATCAAGAGGGCAGTGAGAAAGCAAGTGATGAAGTTAGTACTGTTGGTGCAAAGAAAGGCACTGCTAGTAAAGAAGTTCCAATAGTTAGTATTGCTGAGGTAAGTCTTAGTACTGCTAGAGGAACTGTTACTTATACAAGAAGGAGTGCAGAGAAAAGGTCAAGACAAGACAAGGGAAAAGCCATGATGATAGAAGAAGAGCCCAAGAAGAAGACTAAGAAGGAGCTTGAACAAGAAAGGTTAAGTTATGTTGAAGCCATCAGACTTGAAGAGCAAATGAATGAGGAACAAAGAGCTCAGCATTGCATAGAGTTGCGAGTTGGCAAAAGACCATTGGGATGTAAGAGGAAAGTAAGAGTATGGATGAAGCCAAGTCTACTAAGAAGATAGATTGGAATGATCCTCTGTCAGCCGATATCATACTCTAGAATGTAGCCAAAGGACACAGTTGCCATGCAAGAAGAAATATGATCAAATATTTGAAGAAATCAGGGGAACTACAAGGATCAGTGGACTTCAATGGGATGTCTTACATGACATAATGCCAATCTTTTGAAAAGGTTTGGGATTTTAATCAAAATTTTGAGCCTATGGATGCACGAGCAGGAAGTGGAAAAGCATAAAGTCTCCTGTTATAAGATTGTGGAAGAAGAGGTTGATACACAAGAAGAAATGAAAGAAGTTGTTAAAGAACCTGGAGCAAAGAGGAAGAAATCTATTCCTAGGAAAAGCACAAGGAAGAGACAAAAGATGGAGGAAGATACAGAGAAGGAAGAACTCAAAGGATTTCTGGATATAATACCAAGAGAAGAGGTTCCTATAGAGGTTGAATCTTTATTTACAAAGTTTCCAGTTGTAGATTGGAAGACTTGTGTTTTGACAGAGAACTTCATGTACTATCAAGTCTTCAGAGGGGATGGCAGCTCCAAAAATTATAAAGTTTTGAGTGAGATGCTTGAAGACTTTGATAGACTAGATGTAGAGGAATTATACAGATTAGTCAAGGAAAGGTATAGTACTTCAAGACCAGAAGGGTATGATCTGATGCTTTGGGGGGATTTACACACTTTGTTTGAGCTTGATGAAGATGATGAGATTTGGAAAGATCAGTATGAATACAACTTGATCAGCTAGAGATTATGTGATTTTTGTGGTATTCACATTTTGTTGATGGAGAATGGGTTAGCAATTCATATGTTGACAGAGAAGAAATATCCTTTAAGTCAAGAGATGATTTTCAAGATGTTGAAGAAGAAATTAGAGGTTGATCATGAGAGTTCACAGGCGATTGAACTTCTAAGGTTTATAAGATCTCAAGTGCAGAAGTGAAAGATTTGTTCTGAAAAGGAATAATCAGCACAGAGGAAGAAGACTAGAAGATTTTATTCAGAAGAAACTTGATGATTTGAAGGACAATCACAAGTTTAGGGGAGGATTGTTAGGAATAAATCTTCACAAGACTTAATACTGCCAACAGTACTAATGGAGTTAGTACTGCCAGTACAAACTTAGTACTGTCAGTGTTAATTAATACTGCTAGTAGAAAGAGTTAGTACTGCTGATGGTCAAAGCTGCTGAACTGAAGATAAGGATGCATGGAGATTATTTCGGGATGTTTATTTTTGAATTGTAACTGATCCTAAAAGATAGGTTGTTATCTTTGTAAAGGACTCCTTGTGTTCTATAAAAGGAGATCCTATGTTTAGAATAGAGATATACTTTTCAAGTGATAGAAATACTTAGAGAGAAAAATTGTAATAGCTTCAAGGTTTTTGTAACCCCAGTACTACAAGAGTACTCGTATTATTCTAATAATATTGAAGCAGTTTGTTCATTGTTCATTGTTTGTTTTGGTTATTACTGTTTCATTGATAAACACCTCTAGAGTATCAAAGTGTAAGGTTTCCGCAATACTATTTGGTATAACATACAAAAGTCTATTCTTGTGTTATTTTGGATTCTTCCAAGGTAACAAACTCTTTACTACGTAAAGAATTGATCAAGGCGTGGGATCAACAATTTTTCAAATGATTTTTCGAATTACAAGAAGTCTAATGATCAAACGATTAGGAATTTTCAATACCAAATCACTTCGATGAAAGGAGAGTTAAAGAACGAGATTCAAAATACCATCAAGAATCAACAAACCGCTTTGATGAGTCAAAATAATGCTTTTCAAAACACGTTGCAAAATAATCTTCAAACCATGTTAAGTAGTTTCTTTCAAGCCCAAGCCTCACCTTCGGGTACTCTTCCGAGTAATACGATTCCTAACCCGAAGGGCGAGATGAAAGCAATCACTACCCGAAGTGGTGTAGCTTACGAGGGACCCTCGAATCCAACTAAACCTTCTCCGAAAAAGGTAGTGAACGAGACTGAGGAAATAACGGATGAGGAGCAAAATGATTTCCAAGGAAGTATCGCTCAAATCCCACCTCCGGTTATCCCTAAACCAATTCCGGAACCCAAGATTCTGAAGACTTTACCAAAATCGACTCTGATACCGGAACCCGAGATTCCGAAGACGGTACCTAAAGCAAGTATTCTTTACCCTTCAAGACGAGACAATCAAAAGAACGAGAAAAAGCTTCATACCAAAAAGAAAAGATTTTTCAAATGTTTCAAGATTTGCGTTTTGATATAAGTTTTGCGGATGCTTTGTTTTTAATGCCGAGATTTACTCCTACTATTAGGGATTTGTTATTGATTAATGTAAAAGTTGCTTGGAATTAGTGAAAAATTCCATTGAACGCAGAATTGCTCAGCAATGCTCCTTAAAAAGCTTCCCGAAAAGCTAGGAGATCCGGGAAAATTTCTTATTCCTTGTGAATTCCTGGGAATGGAGATATGTTACGCCTTGGCCGATCTTGGTGCAAGCATAAATCTAATGCCCCTTTCTATTTGGAAAAAACTTTCGTTCCCCGAACTTTCACCAACTCGAATGACTTTAGAGTTAGCAAACCGATCCATAACTTACCCTAAGGGTTTAGCCGAAGACATCTACGTTAAAGTTGGAAAATTTCACTTTCTCGCCAATTTTGTAGTTGTCGATTTCGAAGCTGATCCCCGAGTACCTCTTATACTTGGAAGGTCATTTTTGAAAACCGGTCGTACCTTAATTGATGTTTACGAAGGAGAAATCACTCTCCGTGTTGACAAACGAAGCCGTCACTTTCAATTAGGGACCAACATGGAAATATTCCTCTACAAATGGCCAAATCGGTAAACCGAATTGACATTCATTGATGAAATTTGTGAGGGAGTATGTTCCGGAATTGATTAGGATTTCCTAGTGATGATTTTCAATAGCAATCCACTTCGACGTCTGAGCCTTTTATTCGATTCACTTTTGAAGAAATTGATGCTTTTTTTTTGACAAATCAATCTCTTCCTGGAAGTGAGCATGATTGATTGTGATCCGGAGGAAGACATTTATGTTGCTTGAAACAATTGTTTAAATGTTGACGTTATAAACTTACTCACGTTGGATCCTTAAGCAAAGTGAAGTTACCGAGGCCAAATCTTTAATTGAAGAGCCTAGGAATTGGATTAAAATGACTTACCATCTCACTTAGAATATGCTTTCTTGGAAGGAAACGATAAGTTACCGTCATCATTAGCAAAATGGTTTAAAAACGAAATCAAAAGAAGATCCTCATTAATGTTCTTAAATCTCATAAACGTGCAATTGCTTGGAAAATAACCGATATCAAGGGTATCGACCCTCGTTTTTGTACTCATAAGATTTTGATGGAAGACGATTGTAAACCATCGGTGCAAAGTCAAAGACGGGTGAACCCGAAAATTCATGAAGTCATTAAGAAGGAGGTGATTAAACTTCTTGATGCCGGAATGATTTCCGATTCGACAGCCCGTGGGTTAGTCCAATCCATTGTGTCCCTAAAAAAGGAGGAATGACCGTCGTTGCAAATGAAGAGAATGAATTAATTCCGACACGTCTAGTTACCGGATGGAGAGTATGTATCGATTATAGGAAGCTTAACGAAGCGACTCGTAAAGATCATTTTCCTCTCTCGTTCATGGATCAAATGCTAGAACGTTTAGCCGGCAATGAATTTTATTGATTATTTGTTGTTATTTTAGGATTGTTTCATATTCAATTGACTCCTCAAGATCAAGAGAAAATGACTTTTACGTGTCTGTACGGTAATTTTGTTATACGTCGTATGCCATTTGGATTATGTAATGCTCCTGGAACCTTTCAACGTTGTATGATGGCGATTTTTCATGACATGATAGAAAAGACAATGGAGGTGTTTATGGATGATTTTTCTGTTTTTGGTGATAGTTTTGATTCATGTCTTTCTAATCTTGAACGAATGTTAAAAAGATGTGAAGACACAAATCTTGTCCTTAATTGGGAAAAATGTCATTTCATGTGTAAAGAAGGTATTGTTTTAGGTCATAAGATATCTAAGTCTGGAATTGAGGTCGACCGAGCAAAAGTCGATGTGATTGCTAAACTCCCTCATCCGACTACCGTCAAAGGAGTTAGAAGTTTTTTAGGTCATGCGGGATTTTACCGTCGTTTCATTTCGAGACTTTTCAAGATTTCTAGACCAAATATCTCACCTTCTCAAAATGACCACACCTTTTGTATTTTCTCAGTTCTGGTATCAATGCTTTCGAAACCCTTACAGAAGAAGCTTTACCAAACCTAGATCTTAGTGTCCCGGATTGGAACCTACCTTTCGAATTAATGTGTGATGCGAGCGATTTTGCGATTGGTGCGGTTCTTGGACAACGTAAGACGAAGCATTTTCAACCAATTCATTATGCTAGTAAGACGATGACCGAAGCTCAAATTCATTACACTACAACGGAGAAGGAGATGCTCGCCGTAGTGTATGCTTTTGAAAAGTTTCGGCCATATCTTGTCTTATCTAAAAGCATTGTTTATACCGACCACTCCGCTTTGAAATACCTCATGAACAAACAAGATGCCAAGCCAAGGTTGCTTCGATGGGTGTTACTTTTACAAGAGTTCGATATCACCATTCTTGACAAGAAAGGAAGTGAAAATCTAGCCGCCGATCATTTGTCAAGACTCGAGAATCCTCACAAAGATGTTTTGGAAAACAAAGACATTAACGAACATTTTCCTTTAGAAACTCTTGGAGTTATATCAAACGGAAGTACCCCATGGTTTGCCGATTTTGCAAACTACCATGCGGGGAATTTTATCATAAAAGGAATGTCAACTCAACAAAAGAGGAAATTTTTCAAAGACGTAAAACATTATTTATGGGATGATCCCTACCTCTTGCGTATATGTGTTGATCAAATCATTCGTAGGTGTGTGCATAGATACGAAGCTCTTGAAATCCTCAAAGCTTGTCATGAAGGACCCACCGGAGGCCATCATAGTGCCAATCTCACTGCTCGAAAAGTATTTGATGCCGGTTTCTTTTGGCCCACTATATATCGAGATGCTTATTCGATGATCAAATCTTGTGATACGTGCCAACGACAAGGCAAAATTTCTGAACATGATGAAATGCCTCAAAACGCTATCCAATTTTGTGAAATATTCGATATATAGGGTATTGATTTTATGGGACCTTTTCCGTCATCCAAAGGGAATAAGTATATCCTTGTAGCAGTCAACTATCTTTCGAAATGGGTTGAAGCAAAGGCGCTCCCCACAAACGATGCTCGTGTAGTTGTGAAAATTTTAAAGTCTCTTTTTGCCCAATTTAGAACACCGAGAGCTATAATAAACGATCGTGGGACCCACTTTTGTAATGATCAATTCGCCAAAGTGATGTCTAAATATGGAGTCACACATCATTTAGCTACCGCTTACCACCCTCAAACGAGTGGTCAAGTGGAGGTGTCAAATCGTGGTCTTAAGCGTATTCTTGAAAGGACGGTAGGAGAAAACTGTGCCTCATGGTCTGACAAGCTAGACGATGCTTTGTGGGCATTCCGAACCGCTTTCAAAACACCAATCGGATGCACACCCTATCAGCTCGTTTATGGAAAGGCTTGTCATTTACCAGTCAAATTGGAACACAAAGTGTATTGGGCTCTTAAGCATGTCAATTTCGACCTCAAAACCGCGGGTGATCATCAGAAACTGCAACTAAATGAACTTAACAAGCTTCGAGATCAAGCTTATGAGAATTCATTAATCTACAAGGAAAAGAGGAAGAAGCTTCACGACTCAAAGATCAAGAATCGAATCTTTAATGTTGGTGATCAAGTTTTACTCTTCAACTCCTGGTTAAAGATATTCTCTGGAAAGCTTAAAACTCGTTGGTCGGGACCTTTTACTATCGCTCAAGTTTTTCCTTACAGAACTGTTGAATTATCTCAACCCGATGGCCCAAATTTCAAAGTAAATGGTCACCGTGTGAAACATTACTTCGGAGGGGACATACCACCGAAGGTAGTCCCAAATCTCCACACTCTCCCTAAGGACAACTAAATTCAGGGATCGAGTCAAGCTTGTGACTCGGTGACAAAAAACAAGCTGCTTTGTGGGAGTTCACCCCATGCTTATCCAATTTCTTTCTATTTTCTAATGTGTTATGATGTGTTGTGGCTATCCTCTTCCGGTTTCTTGTTGTTTGTTGTTTGTTGTGATTTTTGCAGGATTAACCCAACAATTTCTGAAGCCTCTCGTGTCCGGTGTTGTGTCCCGTTTCACTCGAGCTTCTCATCCTTTGTGTGAAATTAGTTTGGGGAGATCCGATATCCTTTCATCTTATCGATTCACGTTTATCTTTGCATAATTCATAAACGGCTTAGATTTACGTAGAGACCCGACTTTAAACATTGAGGACAATGTTTCGTTTTAGTTTGGGGAGGGAATCTATCGATTTGATGTTGCCTGCTTATTGTTTTGTTCTCACGTACCCGTTTTCCCACAAAAATAGCAAAAATTTTAAATTTTTAAGTTCTTATTTGTCATATATAGTTAAAAAAAAAAAATAATAATAATAATAATAATAATAATAATAATAATAATAAGTGTTAAGACACGAATGTAGGTTTTCCGTTGGTAAGAATAAGAAGTAATTTTTGACCCGATCGAACGTGTAGAGTTCTAGCTTTCTCCCTTAACAATTAATGATGATAGTTTGTGCTAGTCTCATGTAGACTTTAAATATGCTAGACTTGAAATCGTTAGTAAATGAAGACTTGTGCTAATCTCAAGTAGATTTTAAATATGCCGAGTTGGATTTTATATAGGCTAAGTATTCGCGAGTCTCTTTCTTAGAGATTTTAAATTGCGAAGAACGAGAAATGATAGTGTTATTTATAAGTCATGACATTAAACGTAGAGTAGTTGGTTCTCTTTCAAGCTCATATGTATTAATTGTGGCTTTTTCTCCCATTAGCTTGTTTCACCTTTATATATAATTGTTTAATAAATAGAGTTGTGCGGTTTTTTGGTTAATAATTAGTTAATAGAAGTTTTCTTTAGTTCCTTTGTGATTAGGATGAGTACACATCAGGAATACTTAATTTGGCATACTATATGTATCACATTAATGAATATTTTGCTTATTCCTTAAAGAGCCTTAGGGTATATGGGATAAGTAGAATTCAATAATAATCCAAGACTGATAAAAGTTTGCTGCATCTTGCCGGCTCACAACCGATGTTACAGCCTTCTAAAAGGTCGAGGATGTTGCCGAAGTCGAAATATGTTTGCTACATCTTGTCGGAGGCGTGGCCGATGTTGTAGCCTTCTAAAGGACTAAGGTTTAATAATGTTGCTTAATTTTTATCTTATTTTGTGCCTTAAAGAGCCTAAGGGTATATGGTGCAAATAAGATTGGTCCATTCATGTCTTAAAGAGCCTTAGGGTATATGAATGGTGCCTTGCTTAAGTAGCCTAATAAAAGCCAAATTTTGGTTGCCTTGACGTGGACTTTAATCTTTGGGTTTCTAAAACGAAATTTTTTCTATTTGCAAAAATAATGTGTTAAATTAATTAATTAGTTATATAAAAAAAATCTATAAAAATGTAGTTGGTGAATAAAAAGGATGCAAGTTATAAATCCTTAGTGTTAATAATTAATATACAAACTCCATCGCAATAAAGTACATGGGCATTTGTCGGTTCGCTCCCGATGTGACATCGAAAGAAAGGGTGGAGGTTGTATATTTAGGGTTGGTATCATAATAAGTACACGAGCTCTTGTCGGAGGCGTGGCCGATGTGTCGTCGAAAGAAAAGTGATACCGATTCCTAGCCTAATAATGTAAATAGAAATAATAATGTTGCAAAGTTAGAAAATAAATAGTAAAAGTTTCATTTTCTAAAACCAAGGTATTCTTTTGAACTAAGGTTTGCAAAAGTCTACAAGGCTTTTTCATCGGAAGTTCATGCGTTTCGATTAGTATTCTCCGGATGGGGTGTCAAAAGCCTTAGCACTTACCCGATGACGGTGGGATGCTAGAGAAGAAAGTCATTCATGGGACAAGTGAACCAACGATGTCTTAGCTAAGGAGGTTTTTGTTTGCTTTGAGTTGTGATCTTACTAAGTGATTAACATATTAGCCCAAAAGGCCCATGTGTAAAGCTTGGTCGGATTTCAACTATCTTAATATGTGGATTTAATGGTTTAAATTAATTGGAGCACACACACTTAAATATATGATTTATGTCGGGAAGAGAAATTCACAAGTTGTAATTATAAGTAGTCTTAGCATCTTAGCTCGTAATTAACGGTGATCTTATTTTTAAGCTTAGCATGGGAAAAGTGAAAAATCGAGAATGATGAAGTTATCTTTTAGACACTTAATTGTGCTTTTTGTTCTATGATCCTAAAAGTTACCAAAAAGGTAATGAAAACAATACATTATGTCAACACAAATAAGTTGTAGTTAGGTAGTTAATTATCAAGAAAAATCATAAAAAGAGAAAAAAGTTTTGAAAATGGGAATTCGGGTGTTTTATAACTTGTGATCTCTTAACTCTCTCAACAAAAAGTCTTTGCTACTTTTCAAAGGTTTAGTTTGGGGAAGTTTCGAGGTATTTGGTTATAAGGCATGTGATATTGCGTGAGGACACGCAATTGTTTAGTTTGGGGAATTTTGATAAGTGTAAAATACACATATCCGTTAATGCCTAAAATAACCCAATTAATCCCAAAACAGAATAAAAATTGCAAAAATATGCTTGTTTTTGTGTTTTGTGTGTGCAGGTACGGATATATCAAAATTCACAAGAAAACCGCACGGAACACGAGAACGAAGAGTGTACAAACTGCCGGAATGCCAAAGCCAGAAAAGTAAACCCTCGTCAAAAGTCAAAGGAAGTCTCATAAAACATGGTCAACTACAAAAGACAAAACCCAAAATAATTCAAATAAGTCCATCAAGTTTCCTAGAATTACACAAATGGTCCCTAAACTCTTATTGGGCCTCAAAACCCTAAATAACCTCACTCGAATCCAAAAGCCCAATCCCTTAGCCCAATAACCCTTTCATAAAACCACAGGGGCTACTCTTGCTATTTCTTAAACTTCCTTTTACACCTACACCTTTTATAACCAAACACAAGGACTACATTTGCCAAATGCCCAAAGATTAAAATGACTTTTACCCTAATACAGTTATAAAAAGGCGCCAACCCCATTTCACCAAGCAGTCAAAAACAAAGGGCAACTTAAAATTGATGGGTTATTAAGGTAATTCAAGAGGTCATTAGCACAAGGGCAAGGTCAAATTAGTCTTATCAAGCTCCTATTGGCCAAAACATGCAAATCAGGATCGTGTACAAGCAAAAGAAGCACACCAAATTGATGGGATTTACTCTACATTTACTCACATAACAAGCACAAGTGAGCCTCAAACGGATTGCCAGCTTGGCAATCCGTGTGACGTCATTTAGTGATCCAACGGATGTAATCACTACTCCAATGATTTGGAAAATGATTGGCTTTGATTGATTGGAGCGTGGGCAAGAAGCCTAGGCATATGAATGGTTCACAAAGGTATAAATAGCCACACTGTCACATACAAACACCTAGTCTAGCTTTTATTTTTTTCAGTTAAAATGTATTTTCAGCTTTTAGAATTTCGTTTTTAGCTAAATGTAATTTTCCTTAAATGTTTTGTAATTTCTTTTTAAAAGTAATGTAATCAGTTCTTTTGTTAATGAAATTCAGTATTTACATTCATAAGCACTCTCTCTTTTTCATTTGTCCTCAATTTTTAAGCTAAATACTCATAAGCTCCTATAAGCTCAACAGCTCTCATGAGTCTCTAAGCTCATGATTGAGCTCAATTTGGACCTAGTCATACTTAAATTCATTAAACCAGTAATTACTTTTGCAATTTGGATTTGAAAGCTTTTGGAAGGGAGATCAATAATGGAAGGATCTCCAAGGACAATCACTGGCTTATCTATGATAAGCCAGAGCTTGTAGCAAAGCTCTAAGAGCATTCTAGCTTCTGTTAAGCTGAAGCTCAAGTAAGTTTCTCTTTTAAATTCCTTTTGTCTTTAATTTCTAGCATAAATAGTAGTTAAGGTACTTATTAGAATAGATCTGCTTATTTGCTTAAATTAGTTGCTACTTTGTGCTTATTTCTCTTTACTAGTGCTTATTAGTTATATATCTTCATCTGTTTTTGCTTAAATAGATATAGATCATTAGTTTCTTATTTCTGTCATAAAAATCCATAAAAACCAAAAATATTAGTGTAATTTCTTAAGATCTTGCATTCTAGCTTAATTCATTAGTTAGATTATGTTATTTAAGTTAGTTATAATCTGTTAATCATCTGGTTTTAAGGATTTAATTAGTAGATTTCATTTTAAGAAATTTTTTCAAATCTGTCATAAGCTTTAAGGAGTGTTTGGTTTATCTTAGTTTGACTTCATTAAGTCAAAGGTTTTTGTGCAAAACAATTGAGTCAGCTTAGATTTCATTAATTATCATTAGGAAAAGAGATTTCATAAGCTAGATTTTAAAAATGAGTAAATTAGGGCTTATTTTAGATGTCTCAGCACCAGGGTACTTGTATACCTTTTCTTTGTTAGTGAAAGCTTGATCCAAGCTTTCCTAGACTTGGACTTGGATTGCTAAGAGTTTATACACTCTATTTGAGTGCCTTTAGTGCAGTAGCAACCACTCTAGTTGCCTGCACTTGTGTTTTGTCCTTTGGTCATAAGCATCAGCAGTGGTAATTTAGTTACCACTGCTGTCATTTGAAGCTCCATTTTAGTTAAGTAATTTTAGGAGTTAGGACTTTAAATTCAAGTTAATACTAGATTAGATATAGCTTAATCTAATTAGAATCTCATTTTTCATTTCCTAGATTATTTACTTAGGTACATTAGTTTTTTTTTAAAGTCATAAAAAACTCAAAAAGCCAAAAACAGCAGTCTTAGATTCTTAGTTTTTTAATTTTAATTTCTAGTTTGTAGTAATTGCTTTTATGATTTAAATAAGTAGTCTATAAGGTGTTTGTTTAGTTTACAAAAGCTATGATTCTTAAACTGCTTATTGAGCATTAGGGCTTATTTCAATTTTGTACTTTTCAAGTTAAAACCTGATTTTACCTTTTTATTCATCAAATTCAGTTGGCTTAAATTGTTTCTAGTGCAAAAAGCTTTTCAATCCTAGCTTAAGCATATCATAAGGAGTCTAGGACTTCTTTTATTTTTAAGTTTGAGCTTAAAATGAGCTTTTTACAGCTGAATAAGCATAACCAAGGGCAAAGCCCTACCTTCTGATATAGCAGCTTTGATAAGCTATTTTTGAGCTTATTAGTTAGTTTCAGCTTATGTCCCTTTTATTAAAATAGCTTAATTTTGTGTCCTCTTTAAGCCCTAGTATTCAGTTTTTCATAAAAGTCAAAAATTTAAAAAAAGAGCAAAAAGGGGTTAACCACACTCGAACCCAAGACCCTCAGTTCACAAGCCATACGTTTTACCAAGTGTGCTACATTAGCTCATCCACTCACCTCTTGCACCATTAAATAAATAACACATTTTCCTTTCACTAGTTTTTAATAAGCCGTAGCCTTATAAGCCCTTTTCTCAGCATATTTAATAAACTGAGTTCTGTCTTTTATTTTTCTAGTAATCTTCGTTGCATTATAGATTTTTCCTGAATTTTTTTGTAATTTTTCATCAATTAGTTTATTTTTAATAGTTTTTTGAAAGTTAAAATCTTAAAAAATCAATAAAAAATAGAAAAAAGCTTTATAAAAATACAAAAAAATAGTTTTTAGTTTTATAAAAAATAGCTTTAGGTTTACATTCAGTAAAATCATTTTTACACCTTTTAGATCTTAAAATTTCATTTTTTTGCTTTTATTTTTAATTTTAAAAATAGGAATTTAATTTTAAAAATAGTTAAAAATAGTTTTCTGAGTTTTTATGTTATTTTAGACTTTTCTAAGTTTAAAAATCATTTTTCTAAATTTTTAGTACTTAATTTGCTATTTTTTAGGATTTAATTAGATTAAATTAGTTTTTAATTCATAATAAATTCAAAAATAATCAAAAAAATGTTTTTCTTTTTCCTAAAATTTTCTTTTGTCCTATCTTAGGTTTAGAAATTTAGTTTACATTTTTAGGAGTTAAATTTAGTTTACTTGCTTATTGGTCGCGTTTTATTTGTTTCCCGTTAATTGTTAAGTGCTTTAATTGTTTTTAATTGCTTGTTTTTAATTAGTAGTTATAGAAAACCCAATCAATCTTCGAACCCATTCAAATCAGTATCCAATATCAAGCGAGGTTTCAATTTCTCAAATCGTTGGGAAAACGACCCGGGAAATCATACTTTTCGGTAAACATACGTATATTATATATTATATATATATATTTTAAAGAGTGAATTTTCCTTAGGGAATTTTCTTAATTGCTCTTGTGGTATTATATATTAGTGTATTATATCCGCGTATCATTAGTACTGCCAGTAGATTAGTTAGTACTGCTGATATTAGTACTGCTAGTGAATTGGATAGTACTACTGGTGTAAAGGCAAAGGACAAAGGCAAAGAAATTATGCATGAGTCTGAGCCACCAAAGAAAATCAAGAAGAGGGTTCAAGTACAAATGAGTGTTGATGAGGAATTAGCTAAGAAGGTATTTAAGGAGGAACAAGCCAGATTCAATGCTGAACAGGAAGCTAGATTTAAGGTAGAACAAGAACAAGAAAGGATTGACTTTGAAAACGCCTTGGAATTGCAAAAGCAGTTGGATGAAAGAGAAGAAGTTGTAGCTAAAGTTGATTAAGCTCATGATATTTATTGGAGTGATCCTGCTGTTCTAAGATATCATACACTTCAAAATAGACCTTTCTCTATGGTTGAAGTAAGGAAGAACATGTGTCTGTATCTAAAGAATCAATGTGGATACAAGATGAGTCATTTTAGGGGAATGAGCTATGAAGACATTAGACCTATATTTGATAGAGTATGGGATCAAAATAAGGCTTTTATACCTATGGGTTCTGAGATTGAAAATGAAGTTATGAAGAGATCAGGATTTGATCTTCAACAAGAATCTTCAAAACTAGTTTAAGAAGAGATAGTTCAGCAAGATGATGTTATAGCTGAACAAGCTATGAAAGAAAGTTCTAGGACAGCTGGAGGAAGAAGAAGAAATCACTTGCTAGAAAAAGAGCAAGAGAAACTCTTAGTGAAGAAAGTGCTAAGAAATAGAAGTTAGAAGATGATACCTAATCAAACCAAGAAAAAAATTGTGTAAAGCAATAAAAAACAAAAACATAGTACAACACGCCCACCCACAACTCCACACCTCCCACCCAACACCACCTAAACCAGCACCCCAGCGATGAAACTAATACACCACACGAGGGACCCCCACCCGGGAAATCTAACTAAACCGGTACACATCCGCTATAATATCAAATAAAAATAACAAATAAAAGTGAAATTTCCAAAGGGCATTAACTACATATAGCATCTAAGTTGGACTTATATCTAAGTGTATTATATCCGCGAAACAATAGTACTGCCAGTAGATTAATATAGTACAGCTGATATAAGAAACTGCAATGAATAGGATAGTACTACAGGATTCAAGGCAAAGGACACAGGCAAAGAAATTATCATGAGTCTGAGCCACCCAAAGAAAATAAAGAGAAGGGTTCAGAGTACCAATGAGTGATGATGAGAATTAGCATAAGAATATTAAAGGAGGAACAAGCCAGATACAATGTTAACAGGAATCAAGAATTTAAGTGAAACAAGAACAAGAAATGAATGACTTTGTGAAAACGCCTTGAATTGCAAAGCAGTTGGATGAAAGAGAAGAAGTTGCAGCTAAAGGATGAATAGCTCAAGAATTTTTGGGAGTGAACTGCAGATCTCCGAAATCATACACATCAAATAACCTTCTCTAGGTTGAAGTAAGGGTAAGAACATCGATGGTCTGTATCAAAGAATCAATAGTGGATACAAGATGAGTCATTTTAGGGGAATGAGCTATGAAGACATTAGACCTATATTTGATAGAGTATGGGATCAAAATAAGGCTTTTATACCTATGGGTTCTGAGATTGAAAATGAAGTTATGAAGAGATCAGGATTTGATCTTCAACAAGAATCTTCAAAACTAGTTTAAGAAGAGATAGTTCAGCAAGATGATGTTATAGCTGAACAAGCTATGAAAGAAAGTTCTAGGACAGCTGGAGGAAGAAGAAGAAATCACTTGCTAGAAAAAGAGCAAGAGAAACTCTTAGTGAAGAAAGTGCTAAGAAATAGAAGTTAGAAGATGATACTGAGAAAGAAGAACTTCAAGTTTACTTGAACATTGTTCCAGAAGATGAAAGTCTTGATGTTGAATCATTAGCAACAAAGTATCCAATAGTTGACTGGGAGACACAGATTCTAGCAAATGATAAATACTATTATCAAATCAAAAGAGCAGATGTAAGTGTTAAACATTACAAGTTATTTAGTGCAATGCTTTATGATTTTGATAGGCAAGATGTGCTAGAATTGTACAAATTAGTTAAGGAAAGATTTCAGATAGCAAGTCCAGAAGGTTATGACTTATTGCTTTGGGGAGATCTGAAGACATTAATTGAACCAAATGAAGAAGATGAAATATGGAGAAATCAACAAGACTAGAATCTGATAAACTGGAAGTTACATAATTTCTGTGGAATTCATGTGCTTTTAATGGATACTGGTTTTGTGATTCACATGATGGTAGAAAAGAAATATCCTCTGTCATAAGATATTCTGTCAAAAATGTTGAGTAAAAAGCTAGAAGTTGATCATCAAAGTGATATGGGTTATGAGCTCATCAGGTTTGTCAAGTCACAATTATAGTAGTAGAAATGTGATTGGAAGCATCCTCAGCAGTGCAGACTAGAAGATTTGATTCAGAAGAAACTTGAGATTTAAAGGTAAATCATAAGTTTAGGGGAGGATTGTTAAGAATAAATCTTCACAAGTTAGTACTTCTAGTCCAAGAACTTAATAACAGCATCAGAATAAAAACTACCATTAACAACTAGGTTAGGTAACAGCCAGAAGAAAGTTAGTACTACCAGTACTAAACTTAGTACTGCTGAAAGACTTTGTACTGCTGCATGAAGATTACAATTGTCAGAGAATGATAAAAATGTATGAAGTGATATGTATGAACTTATTGTGTATATCTTATATAATTAGAAGATACGTAGATATCTTATATAAGTTTAGAAGATTTGGATCTTGTAAAGGACTCCTTGGTGTATAAAAGGAGATCTTAGGTTATGGTTGTAAACACATCTCGATAGACACATTCATAGCTTCAACGTTGTAAACCCTAGTACTAGACAGAGTACTCGTATTATTCATCATTATAATATTAAAGCTTTTTGGTTATATTTATTGTTCATTCTACTGCATCATAATTTACTATTACATTCATATTCTTCTAAGTACTAAAGAGTAGATTCCGCATACTCTTAGTATCAACAAAGTTTCTAGCATAGTTGTCTTGAATCTATTCAATACAACTCACCCTTTTATAAGGTTTGCAAGATCTAGTTGGGATCAACACACTTGTGAGAGTAGAGTTCGACCCAATACCTGACTATCCATCTCATTTAAGTTTTAAGAGTTTAGTTGTTTGACTTTGGCTGGAGCCATGTTTAGGAATGTCTACTTTTGATTATTGGATTTATTTAAGTATTTTAATATTATGAATTAAGTATTTGTTGGATTATTTCCGATCTTGATGAGTTGAGTGATTGAATTATGTGTTATGTAGTGTGTTAACTTTAAGAGGTGTCATCATAGGAGGGAGTACATTTGTAAAAAGGGGCATCTATAACTATGGTGGCCCACATAATTATACATGCGCCACAACACAAGTAGACTTACAAGTATGATTACATGGATTAATGTTGACACATTATATGGTGGTTATTCTTGTATGTATATGGTAATGTATAGAGTATGATAAGGTTATGGGATTGGAAATCCTTATTATATCGTTTAATGTATATAAATTTTTATCTTTTATAGAAATGGCTCCATCCTAACGAAGCGGTGCTAACAACGAGGAGAACCCCGACATTGCTGATATCATCGTGCAACTATTGCATACCATCCTTCCTTAAATTGTCACCCAAGTAACCAACAATGTGAACAACATAAATGCTAATAGTGGGAATGGTAGGAACAATAGATGTTCTTACAAGACATTCATGGCATATAATCCCAAAGAGTATGATGGAAAAGGAGGTGCGATAGCACTTACCTGATGGATCGAGAAAATGGACTCAGTATTTGACAATAGTAGATGTGGTGAGAATCAAAAAGTGAAGTTTGCTGCTAGCTCGTTTATGAACAAGACTTTGACTTGGTGGAACACCCAAGTTCAAGTAAGAGGTTATGAGGCTGCAATAGGTATGTCATGGACTGATTTTAAGGCATCACTTGTAGAAGAGTTCTGCCCAAGCAATGAAATGGTGAAGTTGGAAAATGATTTCTGGAATCATATGATGGTGGGAGCCAATCATGCTGCCTACACTGATCGGTTTCATGAATTGTCCAAGATGGTTTCGCACCTAGTTACTCCTGAGTCATCACGCATCAAGTGGTACATAGCTAGTTTGGCTCCTGAGATTCAGGGAATGCTCTGAGCGACCCAACCAACCACAATACAGAGTGTAATTCTTAGGGTTGGGATACTTACTGATGAGGCAGCCAGCTGCGGTACATTGACGAAGGGTAATAAGAAAAGAAAGGGAATGGAAGAGACAAGTAAACCAGGAGGGTCATGGAAAGATAATAAGAATGCAAAAGCAGGGATAGGTTTTATGACGACAACTCCTCCTAGAAACGAGTTTGTGGGCCCCTATCCCAAGTGTGCTAAGTGCTATTCCTATCATCCAGAAAATGGACCTTGCAGATTAGGTTATAATTGTCAGAAACTGGGTTATTTTGCTAAAGATTGTCGGGCACCGTTTAAGCAAGTCACTCCTGTGAATGCTGTTAGGATGGGTTATAATCAGAGGGTTTGTTATGAATGTGGTAGTCCTGATCACCTTCGCAATACTTGTCCCAAAATGCAAAAGGCAGCTGATCAAGCAAGAAATCCGTTGGCTTTGGAGGGCAACCGTAACACCCAAAACAATAGGAATCCAGCTAGAGGAAGGGCTTTCAATATCAATGCAGCTGATGCTCTTCAGGATCCTAATGTCATGACGGGTACTTTTTCTTTATACGATCATTTTGCTACCGTACTTCTTGATTCTGGAGATGATTTTAGTTTCATTTCTACTAATTTTGCCCCTTTATTAAATGTGAAACCTAGTATTATAAACCCTAGATATGTGATAAAAGTAGCTGATGGTAAGAAAGTAGAAGTTGATAGGATTATCCATGACTGCAAACTAGAACTAGGAAATTACTTGTTCATCATAGATTTTGTACTGTTGGGTCATGAAAGCTTCGATGTCATTATGGGGATGGAATGGTTGTCCAAGAATATGGCTGTGATAGTGTGTCATGAGAAGGTGATTGAGATACCGTTGGAAGGTGGTGGGATACTTTGGGTTCAAGGGGAACGTACTCTGAGGGTCGCCAAAGCCCTAATGAATGCAAAGGTAGATGAACCTAAGTTGAGCGATATTCCTGTCGTATGAGATTTTCTTGATGTGTTCCTGGAAGACTTGTCAGGATTACCACTGCAACGACATGTTGAGTTTCGCATAGATTTAGTTCCTGGAGCAACGCTAGTTGCGAAGTCTCCATATCGTCTAGCACCCTCGGAAATGGAAGAATTGTCTGGGCAACTTTAAGAGTTGCAAGACAAGGGTTTCATACGACCAAGTCATTCTCCATAGGGAGCACATGTACTATTTGTTAAGAAGAAGGATGGCTCTTTTCACATGTGCATTGATTACAGAGAGTTAAACAAGTTGACTGTTAAGAACCGTTATCCTCTCCCGAGAACTGATGACTTATTTGATCAGCTGCAAGGAGCACGTTATTTCTCCAAGATAGATCTTTGGTTGGGTTATCACCAGCTCCGAGTACATGAGGATGATATTCCAAGGACTGTGTTTCGAACGAGATACGAGAATTTTGAGTTTACGATTATGCCTTTTGGATAAACCAATGCACCAGCAGTCTTTATGGATTTAATGAACCATGTTTATAAACCGTATATAGATAAGTTTGTCATTGTTTTCATTGATGACATTTTGATCTACTCAAAGTCTAAGGAGGAACATGAGGTTCATTTGAGGTTGGTATTGGAATTGCTGAAGAAGGAGAAGTTGTATGCTAAATTCTCTAAGTGTGAGTTCTGGTTGCAAGAAGTGCGTTTCCTTAGTCACGTGGTCAACCAGAATGGTATTCACGTGGATCCAAGTAAGATTGAGGAGGTAAAGAATTGGAAAGCTCCTACAACATCATCTAAAATTTGATCATTTTTGGGGTTAGCAGGTTACTACTGATGTTTTATCATAAATTTATCTAAGATTTCTAAACTTCTTACTTCGTTGACCCAGAAAAACAAAAAGTATGAATAGGGCGTGGAATAGGTAGAGGCTTTCCAGACTTTGAAGAACAATTTGTGTGATGCATCGATATTGTCACTACTTGATAGAGTTGAAGATTTTGTAGTCTACTATGATGCATAGAACCAGGGATTAGGTTGTGTACTCATGCAAAGAGGCAAAGTAATTGCCTATGCATAAAGACAATTAAAGATCCATGAGAAGAATTATACAACGCATGACATAGAATTAGGAACAGTTGTGTTTGCCCTTATAACTTAGAGGCATTATTTGTATGGTACAAAAAGTGTCATGTACACGGATCACAAAATCCTTCAACACATATTTAATCAAAAGGAGTTAAATATGTGTCAAAGGAGGTGGATTGAGTTATTTAGTGACTATGAGTGTGAGATTCGCTACCATCGAGGTAAGGCAAATGTGGTGGCTGATGCATTACGTAGGAAGGAACGAGTGAAACCTAGACGTATGCGAGCAATGGCTATGACTATTCAGTCTGGAGTAAGAGGAATGATATTGGCAGCCCAAAGTGAGGTGTTCAAGTAAGAGAAAGTACTTGCAGAAAGACTACAATGTTTAGATTAACAGATGAAAAGGAAAGAAGACGAGAGTTTATACTTTATGGACCGTATATGGGTTCCGCTAGTAGGAGGTGTGAGAACAATAGTTATTGATGAAGCTCATAAGACTAGGTACTCTGTACATCCTGGAGCGAAAAAGATGTACCATGATCTTTGAGATATGTACTGATGACCTAGAATGAAGAGGGATATTGCTACTTATGTCAGCAAATGTTTAACTTGTTTAAAGGTGAAGGCTGAGCATCAAAGGCCTTTGGGTTTATTGCAACAACTTGGGATACCTGAATAGAAGTGGGATAAGATCACTATGGATTTTATCACCAAGTTACCTAAGACAAAGATTGGGCATGATACGATTTGGGTAATAGTCGATAGGCTGACCAAGTTGGCTCATTTTCTGGCGACGCGAGAGGATTATAGTACAGAGAGATTGGAAAAGTTGTACATCGATGAGATAGTCGCACGAGACGGAGTTCCTGTGTCGATTATTTTGGATCGAGATGGACGGTTTACATCGCATTTCTGGCAAACATTGCAAAAAGCTTTAGGGACGCAATTAGATATGAGTACAGCTTATCATCCTCAAACGGATGGACAATGTGAGTGTACGATTCAGACTTTGGAGGATATGTTAAGGGCGTATGTTATTGACTTTAGTGGCAATTGGGATGTTCACCTACCGTTAGCGGAATTCTCTTACAACAATAGTTATCATTCGAGCATTCGGTGTGCTCCATTCGAAGCATTGTATGGAAGGAAATGTAGGTCGCCCGTTCTATGGGCGGAAATTGGTTAAAGTAGTTTGATTGGACCTGAACTATTACAAGAAACAACTGATAAAGTAGTGTTGATAAAGGAAAAGCTCAAAGCGGCGAGGGATCGTCAAAAGAGATATGCTGATAATAGACGTAAGCTATTGGAGCTCGAGTTTGGAGATCGTGTGTTGTTAAAGGTGTCGCCTTAGAAAGGCGTGATTCGTTTTGGAACAAAAGTTAAGTTAGCACCGAGATATGTAAGACCATTCGAGATCCTTGAAAAGATCAGCCCTGTAGCTTATCAGATAAGATTACTTGAGGAATTGAGTAGTGTCCATGACACATTCCACGTGTCAAATTTGAAGAAGTGTTTGGCGAATGATAATCTGCATGTGCCATTGGATGAAATCAAGATCGACAAGACTCTTCGTTTTGTTGAGGAACCCGTGAAGATTATGGATCATGAGGTTAGGAGTTTAAAGTGTAGTAAGATATCACTTGTGAAAGTTTGTTGGAATTCAAAGCGTGGTCCCGAGTTCACTTTGGAGCGCGAAGACCATATGAAGTCTAAGTATCCTCAGTTATTTGTTGATCGTGCTGTTGAACCGACTAGTTAAATCCTAGGAAGAGATTTCCATAAGGCGGGGATACTGTGACACCCATGATTTGAGCAGGTTAGTAATACCTTTAGAGTTGGCTAAGTGTCTATACGTGTTATATGTGTGTGCTATGTGGCATTATTTGTGTGCGTGAATTCATTCTGAGATGCGTGCTCATTTCATTTTTGAATGAGTTTGAGGTATTTTAGGGTATTTCCATTTTTTTGTTCACGTGTAGTGACTATATATATATTGGATATGCAATAATAGGAAAAAAAAGAAAAGAAAAGGAAAAATTTTGCATGCATTATCTAGAAAGAGTTTTAAATAGATTAGGACTTATTCTAATTAGGTTATTATGAAAAGTATGTCATAATGGAAATGAGTGGCGTGCTTGCATGCATTGCTACGTCAATATGTGGATAATTATGTGTTGGATTATTATGAAAAGTATGTCATAATGGAAGTGAATTAGGTTCGTGAAATATGAGAATTAGTAATGAACTTTCTAAAAATAGAAAGTATTATGGTGAAATGAAAATTATAAATAGAAAGTCTAGTATGTAGTTTTCATGCAAAAAGGCTTACCAAATTTACATAGGTTTTTGTAGAAAATTTAGGTAAAGTAGGTAATTATATAATTAATAATAAAATAAAAAATATATAAATATATGTTGTTAATATATGCCGATCGGCAGAAGGGGTTTTTTTTTAAATGTATTTTTTTACTATTTATGTATATGTATATTGTATATATATGTATCTGTATGTATATTACATTTATATAAATTAGTATATAACGTATATACATTATATATATATACATACATATAATATATCATATATTTATACATTATATATTATATATATTAATATTATATATATATATATATTATATATATATATATATATTATATATTATATCTATTTATATTTTGGATATAATAATAGGAAGAAAAAAAAAGAAAAGGAAAAATTTTGCATGCATTATCTAGAAAGAGTTTTAAATAGATTAGGACTTATTCTAATTAGGTTATCATAAAAAAAGAAAAAAAACCTAGCTCATTCCCTCCCTACCCCTTTATTTCGTCGATCTATCCCCAAGAAAACAAGAACACAAAATTTTGATTCAAGGTTTTGCAAGTAGATCTTGTTTGGAGCAAGAAGGAAGGCTAGGTAATGATCTAACCTAGTTTAAATTTTCATTTAATGTAACATTTTATATGATGGATCATTAGGGTTTTAAAACTTCTGTAATTAATTATGTTATAATCATGCTAGAGTGTTTAAGGTTTGATTAGGGTCATATTGGTGCAAACGGTTAGGATTAAAACATGATAATTTGTGATTTAGGGTTTGGCAGATTTTTAGGTCGTGTTCAATGAATGATATCTTAATGATAGAAACGAATTAAGAGGTGAATCTTATTCCTAAATTGTAGTTCAGAGAGTCTAGTTTTCAAAAATTCCATCCTCGAAGGTGTTTGAGGTGGGGAAGTTAGTCAAATAGTCGTTGTAAGAAATGTTGTCAAAACAGTAAATATAGGTCAGATTTGGGTCATAATTAGAGAGGTAAAATCCCTATTTAAAATTCGAATTAAGGTTAGCCAAAACACAGAAGTCAAGTTTTATATGTCTATTAATTCACTCAAAAATTTAGCTTATGATTAGTTGTCTAAGTATGGTTAGCAAGGTCAAACATTTTAGTGTGCGTTCAGATCCAAATCTGAGTAATTAAAAGTTGGAATTTATTTGAGGCATTTAAATATGGGAATAAATTAGTGGAAAAATAAAGTAGATAGAAAACTTATGGAAGTTTATGGATGATTTTATTAGGAATTTATGAGGGTCAGTAGGTATGGTTTAAAAAATTGGAAAGTGTCACTAAAATTCTGCGTTTTTGGGTAAAATATAGTTAAGTAGACTTATGAGTAAATGAGAGGGTTAAATTTAGGCATGGTGTCGGGGTGACCCATGGAGGTATGTAAACCCCTTATAAATCCATCACATGATTGTTGCATAGACTTAAGCATTTGGCTTAGTCACGTGTAACACGTTTATATTTTATTATGTAGTTTTGTGCTAGGATATTTGGGAAGCTGCGTTGAGCATCAGGTGAGTTTCATAGTCCCTATTTTTACATTGGTTTTAAATTAGGATAGAAATGATTCAAAAGGTTTTGAAATGTTTTAATTGCTTTGATTATGTGGTTTAATTGATGCATGGACATTTATGTGGTTATTATATGATATGTGCTAAATGTTTTATGTGTTGTTGGATCGAAGGGTAACGTTCATACCCATTACTGTGTGATTCTGATCGGAGGGTAAAGTTTCTACCCATTGCTGTGTGATTCTGATCGGAGGGAACCTAGTACTGTGTCATATTTTGGTGTAACTTGGATCGTGGGACACGTTCTGTCCTAGTTGTGGTTGTTTTGTACGTATGCATGTTAGCCTGTATAATTGCTAGCTTAACTGTCCTGCCATGTTCTGTTTTATTAATCATAGTAATTGATTAAAAGTTTGAATTGTGTGTCGTAAACCTATGACTCTCACCAACCTTTGTGTTGACGTTTTTAAGCATCATGAGGATCTTAAGTATAAGAGGAGTGGCTAGAAAGACCATAGGCTGCTTGCGGAGTTTAATCTCCTAGTTTACTTCATGCATGAATGAATATTGAATGTTGTTGACTTGAACTGCTTAGGTTTATTTTGGATGTTTTGCATGTCTTGTATTGATGTGAACCCCCTTTGCTTCAATACAAGACGCTAGTTATCTTTTATGTTTGTTTGGGTATTTTCATGACACTTTGTGTCTATACTTTGTTTACTTTATGCATTGTAGTTCTCTATATAGACGCCATTGTGTTGTGTGGATATCCATTCTCGTTACGCCTCGCGTTTCCGCCTTGGCGGGGTGTGACATACTTTGCCAACCAATCCATACCGATGATGACATTGAAACTACCTAGTTCTACGGGCATTAGATTAATTTTGAATGGATGACCTAATAATCCTAACGTACATCCTCTAAGGACAACATTTGTTTCTGAAATTATTCCATCGGCAAGTTCTACAGCATAACTAGCGTCTAAAGTGGATGGTGCAACATCAAGCAAAGCACTAAAGGTAGATGATACAAAACTTCTATTGGCACCCGAATCGAATAACATGGAAGCATAACAGTTATTGAGAAGGAATGTACCTGTGACGATGTTAGAATCAAGGTTTGCTCCTCCTCCTCCGATGGCATAAGCCTTTGCTGTAGCTTCATTGCTCCCAGTCTTGTTTCCATTCTTGTTTCTACGGTTCTGATTCCTTAACTTAGGACAATCCTTCCTATAATGTCCCAACCTTCCACACTCATAACAAACTATGCCCGGCTGATTCCTCAGTGAGGCCCTCTGAGTGTTTGGAGCAACAACGGCCGTACAATCTCTAGTCATATGACCAACCCGCTTACAGTTTCCACATCTCATAGTACACGGCCGTTCATGGTGCAACTTGCACTTGTTGTAGTAGGGGTGAGACCCAACATACCCCTTTTTTCTCATTGTTTCCTGCCATGTATGCTCTTGCCACATTCTGGCCTCTAACATTTTGTCGCTTGAAAACTAGTGGCTGCCCATGGTTGTCCCTCGAGTTGTTCTCAAACCTTTTTTTTTCAGCACTTCTAGCATAACTCTTTAGTTTCTGATCCATTAAGTTGTTGGCAATGCGAATTGCATCTTAAAGTCCAGTGGGCTCAGCAGTGATCACATTCCCTTAGATATTGTTTGGTAATCCCCTAATGAATCTTTGTCCTCCTCATCTGGGACCATTCTAGTACATAACAGTACCAATTCATAAAATCTCATGGTATAAGTGGTTAAGTCATTCCCTTTCATAGTCAAGTTCCATAACACAGTCTCCATCTTCTGAATTTTGTTTCTTGGATAGTGCACCTCTGTCATCAACTTTATAAGTTCCCTTCACTTCATGGCATATGCAGCATCAACCCCACGTCAAAGCACTGTTCAGTAGTGTGCATGTGCATACTTTACTTGGTACTTTTGTGGACAATTACTAATGTGGAACACCGTTTCCATCTTCTCGAACCAACGTGTCAAACCAACAACTCCTTCCGTCCTATTAAATTTAAGTGGCTGGCACTTCAGGAAGTCTTGATATGTGCACTCTCGAGCAACAGGCATAAAACGTCCGAAGTTAAAACCATTTCCTCCTCCGTTCCCATTACCATTTCCATTTTCATTTCCATTGCCGTTTCCTCCACCATTTCTGTTTCCATTCACTCCTCCATTTTTGTTTCCTCCATTTCCATTCACTCCTCCATTTCCGTTTCCTCCTCCATTTCCACCTTCGTAGTCATCACCATTTTCGTCTTCCTGCTCACCGCGACCTTCTACAAGGGGTTTAATGTTTCTGGCAGTGTCGTAAGCTTCCAACATTTTTGTGACTTGGCGAGCAATTAGTTCGTTAACCGCTTCACATGTCATTATCATTGTTGATCATGTGTTAGGAATTGTCCTACAATAATAACAATACACCACACGATGAGATCTTTAGGTAATACAAGATTATTCGGGTTTCATCACATGGAAACACACAATAAGATAAATTCATGATAATGCCACGATTTAGTAATAATGCAATATGCAACGAGTAAACGAAAATAGCATTAGATCAAGAACATCATAACATAGAATACTAGATATTAGATTTCATATCGCCAAATGTCAATGATTACATCAAGGTTTCTAAAAGATAGGATTTACAAATCCCTAATAATACGCTACTACTAGATACTACTGATCAATACTAGAACAATCATGGAACAATCTAAAGATAGTAGCCTAAGTGCCTCCTAGCACAAGCCTCGAGCCTAGCAGTCCTCATGCGATCATAAAATCGGAAACGTCGAATTTGCCTCATCTCTTTACGAACACGCAACTCCCTACGCTAAAGTCGGGTAACTCTTTGACTCGCAACATCCAACGTGCCTCTAAGTCTCGTATTATCCCACTCCAGATCACTGATCCTCTTTGACATCACAGTACCCTGCTGACTCGACGCTACAATCTTGTGCCCCTGATCCCTCTAAATGCTCTCAATAACCTGCACTTGGTGAATTGTGATCTCCACAGTGTGATCCTGAAATCTCTACACTAGGTCTCCTAACATCTCATAAGTAACCTCTACAGCTCCCTCCTCCTGAGCAGGCTCAGGGATATCATCTAGCACCACAGGATGCATAACTCTATCATCACTAACCATAACCGTGCCCCTCGCACTCGTCTCAACCTCCTCTCGAGCAATAGTCTCAACCACAACCCTAACATCTATCCCTTCAGCTCTAAGAGCATCCGAATAAGCAATACACTCATCGATCTCTGCCTAAATCTTAGGATTGATATCAGGCTCTGATTGTTGCTTGTCACTACCCCTGACCTCAATGTCAGCTCTCGAACCAGTCTCACTTGGTACAGACGACTCAGAACCCTCATCCGAACAATCCTCTAAACCCTTCACTATCTCAGGACTCCTAATCCTCTTGCGAGGTGGTAACAAGTCAGCACGTACAGAAGACAATACTCCAGGTATAGGTAAAGATAACAGTATAGATGTAGTAGTAGATCTACTCCTCTTGCGAGAAAGAGCTGCAGGGGAAGAATGAGATGGTCTGTCAGTGATAACAACAGTTGAATAAGGAATACTCGGTACCAATGAACATAATTGATGACTATATCTCATACTCGATGGTAGTGCTGATGATGGGTGATCCGAAGATGAATGACCAGATGAAAAATCGTATAAAGCATCTGAATAAAAATCTGATGGCGTCTCTGATGATGAATTTGAAGGTGAATCTCTCGATGAATCATCAAAAGTGAAGTAATCTGATGAAGAGTAGTCAACTGAGTGTCTCACAGTAAGACAGTGAGTAAGTAGCGGCCCAACCCTCTTCCTCGCAGTCATCATGTGTACCAGCCCATTAGGATGGTAGCGGTACGGTTGACCATAAGGAATAGGCTGTCCGGGTGAAAGAATGGCAACTCGTTTACGGCAAACACCAAATGGTGCGGGTAGAATCTGAATAGCAGGTGGTACAACCTTAGCGGGTAGTATCTCATGAGTAGGTGATGGTGGTGTATTAGGTGTATCACTGTCTGAAGAATCATCAGTCGATGATAGGAATGGTGAAGTAGCTAGTAACGGTAGTATATGACCTGACGACGGATCCTCCGATAGGTTAGGCTCCATATCAGATGCGGGTGAGTAATCTAGTGATGCGGGTGTGTAATTTGGAGATGGTGGTACAATAGGTGAAATAGTAGGTATCTCGATGGGTGTTAATGTGGTATCAATATGAGTAGTAGGTGGAGTCACAGTAGGTGTAGTAGCTGGCACAGTGGTAGGGATCCTACCAAACCAAAGAACTTGTCCAAAAGGTGTCCCAGTACTCTCCTTGGAAGAATCTGAAGAAATCAAGATATTGGAGATAGCCATAACCTACACAAGCAAAAGTTTTTATAAATTTCCTTTATATCAACTGTGCATGATGCGGGAAAGTGAATGAATGTGTAAATGAACGATATAATTTTAGTAATATTAGTTATACTTAGTATTTAGTTACATAGTACATATACATATTACGTATACATAAGATTACGTAAAGCACATAAAACACATAAGGATCACATACTGGTTATAGACCAGACCTAGTTATACAACATGGTTCTCTATAACCTTGGCTCTGGATACCAATCTATCACACCCCCAAATAGGGTCCCGTCAGAATAAGCGTCTGGGGCGTGATGTTCATGTATATGTCAAGTACAAAGCATAAAGAACGACCTCTAAGGGTACGTTTTAAAAATAAACACCATTGCATTAAATTTAAATATTAATATGTTTTACATCGATTAAATCAAATTGTTCAAGAATTAAAGATGCGAAAGCTTAAATGAGTTTCAACAACAGTATTAAAAATATAGATAAACACTTGAAGAACGGTCAAGGCAAAAGACTTCACATAATTCAAGCAACGACATCCAAGCTAATCACCTAAGAAAAACATGCTTAAAACGTCAATAAAAAGTTGGTGAATTCATAGCTTTAGTTCAAACGTTATTATAGTGGACCACAAGTTTATCAAAACATATGTGACAATTATAGGAGATACACCTTCACATAAAGAGGCATTTACGTTGCACTAAGCTTATGACACCGAGGCTAATAGTGGAAGATAGCATGTACATTGCTATATAATGCTTGCCCTTACAGGTGTTTGACCAAAGACCACCTAACTAGTTTCGACATGACATATATCCGTTTGTTCTTGGAAAACTCTATAACACCCCATGTTTTAAGGTTAGTGTACGTCGTCAATAAATTCACTATGTATTTTTAGTATTGTACGCGTTTGCTTTTAATCGTAAAAGTTAAGTTAAATCGCGTAAGCTAAAAATTATCGTTCAATGTAAACGGGCATCAAACAATTAAATGTTTACATTAAGCAAGTGTTAAGTAATTATTTTTAAGGATAATTATTAACTTTGTTCATTTTATTTTTATTGGTTGCGTAAAGTGTTTACGTTTCGTGATAAAGTACGTTTAGGCATTCCCGGAACCACCACAATTAATCTATGCTTCAACAAATACCTATGTTTATATCCAATGCTCAAAGTTTTTATAAAACTCTAACCATGGTTATATATTGTGTCATCTTATATAAAAGGAAATAACCAAGACTTGTACAACTTCAAAGTTATACATTGTAAATAAAAGCTACAATTTATACTTTCAAAATACAAGTAATACTTTCTTTTTACCAAGATATTTTTAGCTAGTTATCACTTCCTTGATTTCATGGGATCACT
This sequence comes from Tanacetum coccineum, assembly GCA_026074375.1. NCBI lineage: Eukaryota > Viridiplantae > Streptophyta > Magnoliopsida > Asterales > Asteraceae > Tanacetum > Tanacetum coccineum. The sequence continues at coordinate 58,699 of BQNB010017883.1, forward strand.
TCCACATTAGGGGACATAAGAACATACAACATTACCTAAGGAAAGGTGTAAGTATGGAGTTACCAAGACTTAGTACATGACTAGTGGTTTTGACCACTAGTCATCCCTATTTCACCCACATGTTGCCGACCCCCCCCCTGACCATATGGCTTATGGTCTTTGTTTTATACACTAGCCTAACTCTTATATCATATAAGTCTTGCAATCCTAGGAAAGATAACATACACTCTCATTTACTTTACCAAAAATCAACTTCTATCTCCCTTTTACTCATACATAGCCACGGCTCACCCCTAATTCTTTACTAAATCCATACAAAATTTATATAACACATTTACAAGTAATCCTACACTATATCTAAGATTATCCAAAGAGGTTTAAAGGCTTGGTTAATCCTTTACAAGGATCAAAACAAGGAAAAAGGAAGCTAGGGTTTCTTTGGAGGATTAGGGTTTTCAAGTCTTGAAAGCCTTGGGTAAATATCTAAACAAGGGTTTAGATATTATTTTTCAACATATCACTAAGGTTACCTAAAACCCTTAATAACTTTACATTTATCATTTTATGTATATATGAGTTTTATGTAGCAAAATCACCATTTAGGATACTTTTAAACTTGTAAAATGGATTTTACTTGTGATCATTGTTTTATGAACTTTTACATTTGTTATGTGGTTTGTAATATCATGTTATGATGGGATTAGAAGTAGTGTACAATGTTGGTTTAAGTGTAAAAATTATATGTATAAACTAGTAATTAAAAGTTTACTTAAGAAAGTTTATGATTTGTAAGTGTTGTTAAGGACTTGTTATCTTGGACACTTGGATAAAGTATGGACTAATGGACACTATAATATGTAAGACATATGATATAAAGCATTGTAATGGACTTGTAACAAGATGGTTAAGCATAAAAGTGCAAAAACTAAGTTTAAACATGTTTTTATGAAAAACATCAATACTTTTGGTTTTAATTCGACACATAAACTATTTATTTTATATTTTAATAAAATATTATGTCTCATGAAGATTCCAAAAAGGTAAGAAACTCGAAAAACGGATTAATAACGAAGAAGATACGTAGTTTACGAGTTATACGTTAATTAAACGCGTTATAAAAGAAATTTTATAAAACCAAGTTATAAAATACTTCTGATATATAAAGTTTATTATTTTTCACAGATATCACTTATTTTTAGGATTCCAAAACATTTCGAATCAAAATTTTCAGATCAATAACGAAGGAGTTATGAATTACGCGAGTTTATATACTTAAATGTATAAAAAATACTTTTTTAAAACTATTTTTATAAAAGTTTCATCTTAGACATGAACATTTTGAAAATATCATTAAAATGATAGAACTTTTAATAACAAAGACGTGCTCGAAAGAATCACTAAAAACGGAGCTAAAACGAGTAAAATACGACATTTACGGGTTTTACGATAACTAAATTTATAAACTGTTATGAACAGTAAAAAACACTATTCACCAGAGGACTAAAAATATGAAAATGTAATATTTTGATAACTCGTCTTAATACGAAATCATGGACATAAGAAACGTAAGAAACGGGCTTAAAACGATAAAGTGACGTCGTTTTTACTAATGAAATAATTATAAACATTTTAACTTTATAAATACGATTTCATAAACACAATTAGATGGTGATGTAGCCATATAGAATTGTATATGGTAGTAGTTAATCAAAGTGCTTAGTACTTATACGGCCTATATTGGATTAGGTTGCATTCGACGTTTATCTGACGCATATTCTGTGATATAATCTAATATTCATTACTCAAGGTGAGTTCATAGCCCTACGTTTTACATTTTAATGATTTACAAGTTTTGGGGTGAGAAACATATGCATGTTTTACAATTGGACGCAAGTGGACATTTCACATTTACGATTACGTGTTTGCCTAAGTAGCGATAACCCTCTAAGCCCATTATCATGAACTGTCAATTACTGTTGTGAGCGCGAATGTTATAAATAGATCTATTTGGGATTGACATCCCCGTTCGGGTGAGTCATGCTCACTGTGCCGGTTTGCCAGACAACGAACGTATACCATGTCGGACATAGGATGTTGCGGGTTAGAACATCATCACGGGCAATGTTGGCAATTTATATTGCATTTCATACATGTCGAGCTTCAGTGTCATGAGCTTAGGAAAACATAATTATATTTTATGATGTTTGCATCTGTTGAATTATCATGGGGAGATCTTACGGTCCTACATTATACATTTTATAAACCTATGAATTCACTCAACAATATTTTAACATTTTAAGCAATGTTTTTTAAGGGATCAATAAGGCATGAGGTGCAAGGGATACATTGGTGGTTTTGATTTGGATGTCATGCATTAAAGATTTTGTTGCATTACATTTTGTATATCTGTTATGGGCTAGAAATCTTTGTATTTTAAACAAGTGAACAAGTGAAGCTTCAGGCTTTTGTAACAAACAATTTGTTAAATCCAATGTATCAGTTTTAAACGGCTTTTAATGGTTGTTCTTATATATATCTTGTGTTATTGATCTATGAAGTACCACCCTCAACCCATATTCCATTGGGACCCAATTTGGGGGTGTTATAGATTGGTATCAGAGCCAAGGTTATAAAGAACTAGGTCAAATGTTTTTGCTGGACTATAACCGTTTTCAAACATTGCATTCATACAAAGGGATTTTCACAAAACATACATACATACACTACTTGTTGCATTCGTTGGTTAAGACTAGATGCATTTAGGATTGATATACATGTTATGTTATAAATGTATATTACTATAAGAGTCTTATATTAAATATTAATATAAGCTATTTTGGATTTTTAGATACAGTCATGTCGGATTCAGAGGAATCCACGGTTACATACACTGTTGTGTCCAGTCCATTTGGAGGGTTGTAAGACATCAGATCTCTGGGGGTCGATGGACCACCCGTGATGCCAGAGGATTCATATTCATATGTGGTAGCTGCTTTTCAGGCCCTGCCATCTCCTGATTATGTGCCGGGTCCTGAGTACCCACCTTTACCAGACTTTGTTCCAGAGCAGGTTTATCTAGAGTTTATGCCACTAGAGGAAGAGGTACTCCCAGCAGAGGAGAAGCCCCTACCTGTTGCTATCTCACCTACTGCTGATTCACCAAGCTATGTTCCTGAGTTAGATCCTGAGGAGGATCTGGAGGAGGATGATGACGAGGACCCTGAGGAGGATCCTGCTGATTATCCTGCCGATGGAGGAGACGATGGCAATGATGAGGATGAATCATCTGATGAGGACGAGGATGACGAGGATGTTGATATTGAGGGGGATGAGGAGGAGGAGGAGCACCCAGCTCACCAGCTGTTGGTCATGCCCCATCTGCTGATGAGACTGAGCCCTTTGAGACCGATGAGTCTGCGACCACACCACCACCACATCCTGCATACCGCATTATTGCTAGGATATCAATCCGAGATGAGCCACCTACACCATTTTGGTCTGATACAGAGGTTGCCAAACTCCTTGCTATACCTACTCCACCACCATCACCACTTTCCCCATGGTCATCACCACTACCTCAGATTCCTTCTCCACCACTACCCCCGATAGTATCACAATTACCAGTATCACCACCCTTACCTGTATCATCTCCACCACCTGCTAGTCCTATTCGTTCGTTGCGCTTTTTTTATGATGATGACCAGTTTGAGTTGTGTAATGTACTAGGAGTAGTTTTTTAAAAACAAGGTAAACAATGTACACACATGTAATGCACATAGTAGAAGGCCCCAATGAGGAATTTGACATTCAATCCAATTTTAATTCATATTATTTGGACATATTTTCTATTGTTTTTTAAATGTTGATAGAATCATTTGGTGTTTTTTTCTTTTAAACATGAATAACACAAAGTACTTTAACTTTTTTTGCGAAGTGCTGAGTCAAAATGTGAACCGCTTTTTACTATCCATATCTACTACGGAGTACACTAATTTCCATGTTCATAAATGCACATACACATTCCCAGAAGAGTCTGTGGTTAACTCATGGTATATATATATTGGGTTTATCACATACGCAAAATCTAGAAATTTTTTTCATTTAAAGATGTCTTCATCAAGGAAAACACCAATATGTGAAGCCGAATTCACAAAGATGGAAGCAAACGAAGTCAAGTTTGTTCGCTTTTTAACAAGAGAAATGATATTTCCTCTTACTTAATGTTCCTACATGTCCTCCTACCGCCAGGACCCTGAAAACTGACGGTTAAGATAAAAAGAGATGAAGAAAGATAATGAGTGGAAAACACTTATACGTAGTATGTATTTTTGCATGGGTAAAAGGATGTATAGGAACAAAATGTAGGAGGATATACCAATTCTCTTTTAGATTAATCATGTTTTATAATTGTATTTTAAAAAACTAACATATTTCTTTATAATAGCAGAAAAAAACATATTGATATGAACTCAGAAAAGATTGCTGAGCAAAATCAAGGTATGTCAAAATATTTTTTGTTCGAAGACAATGAGTTGACGCTCATAGAAGATTATGACGACAATCATGTTTACAATGAAGATACTTACGGACCGACTTACGTCGATCCAGATTGTTATTATGAGGAAGCGGATGCAATAAAAGAAGTTCAGGTATGTACTTACGTAGTACTAGTAATATTTAACATAAGTTTGTTATTAAATTCTATATTACTTATTCAATACGTTAGTACAATTTGTTTTTTAATATTTGCAGAAATAAAAAAATATTTTGACTCGCAAAAAAAACATTGAAACTTCGATTAAAGCTCTTGAGGATTGACAAAGCAAGAAGAAGGTTCCAGTTTTACCCTTATGATAAGGATATTCGTTATCTCATAGAACAAATTAGAGGTGATATTGAAGAACTTGAAAAGAAGAAAAAAAAGAATGATGTTATGTAGTTCTGTTACATGTAAACACGTACTCAACTTTTTTAAGATTAATAAATATAGCTCTCGACTTTTTAGTGTTTAAGATTAAATTTAAAGGCACTTTTTTTCAGTTTCATAGTAAGTTTAGGTTTTTAGATGAATTATGAATCTCGATTAAGCTTTTTGAATTCCGATTATGGTTTATGAATTTCTATGATCAGATCAATTATATGATAGTATGTTTTAAGTACATTTTTTACAGGGTTTATGAATTTGGATTACGGTCTATATCAAGGTAACCTTCAACAAACCCCATTTCATAAACAATTATGAATTTGGAATACGTGCAAAACGTTTCCATTTTAATTACTCGACTTTAGCTATACCTTCGGCTCGAATTACTGTGTTTGCACGAATTTTGATTAATTTATGTATATTTTGGGTTCTTATTTTAGTATATCAATGTAAGATTGTAATCTTTTAATCAACCTAACAAAGATTTGCAATCAATGTGAAACACAAAACAATTTAATATAAAAAATATTTACCATATAAGTTTACTACTACCTTTACTTCATGACAATTTCCGATCTCGAGTCTTTGTTTGTAAGCTCGAGCTCGAGCCGTGGAATGTTATACAACCTCGGCAAACACGGCTATTTTATTAGACAATAAATCTCGCCTCAATCTATTCTGAGCGACCTAGTAAAATTGTTACTAGCCTCGTTAATAAGCTCGCATATAATCATTCAAATATTCTATCATCGTTTAGCCTCGGGGGCGTGCCGGGTGGGGATGTTGTTCCCCGCTCTTTGTCCAGAACACCGATATTCCACGTGCAGTGTATCCCCGTCAAGATCGGGTTTTTTATGCCATAAATGTAAAATGTTGTATAGGAAAAAATAAATACAAAACAAAATTAATATAGTACTCCACATGCCATAACAAAAGTTGATTTAAACATTCGAAAATCGAAATACACATGCCATTACAAGATCTACTGGTCTAACTTCAAAAACAAACACAACTTAGAGAACAAACAACTTAGAAAACAAACAGTCAAACACCAACATCATTCATCATCTGAATATTTTTTCACCACCTTTTCGACAATATAGTACGTATGAAAATAGGGGGTGAAAATTTTGTTTGATGGATATTCACAGACGTCACTCGTGTATATAGCAAAATGAATAGTTGGGTCTTGTCATGCAAGAAGATAATTATGAATGTAGTTGGCCGTGTTTGTAAGCTAACTATGGACAAAAAGTCAAAAAGTCAACAAAAATTAGGAAGACCCATTCTCGACATTTTTTAAGCCACAACTCGACTTATAATATGTCACTATTTCTAACATATTTTTATGTGGCTTTTAACTTGACTAGAGCAAAATACACAAATTAAAGAGGGTGATGATTCGTGGTTGGAAAGCGTCGACTCCGATTAGTTAGATTTAGCATATGATAGAATGAAATACTATGGTTTATAGAAAGGATCACAAAACAACAAGTATATACTTTCCCCATAAAAGATTTCTCATAAAGGAGAAAAAGGGGGGAAGGGGGAGGGGGCAAACGAATGTACTTTTCCAAAATAGACATACCAATCATATGTGTGACTTAGAGGAGAAGTGCTACTCCATCCATCCCAAATTAATAGTATATGTTTCCTTTTTGTCGCGATATCACAATTTAATTGTCCACTACTAAAAATAATTAGAGAAGTCTTTTTTTTCAGGAAGAAGGTGTTTTGAGTGTGTGTGGAAGATATCTTAACTAATTAGCTAAGGGTAAAAATGTCATTCATTTAAAAAGTAGAATAGTAAAAATGAAAAAGCAGTAATAAAAGTACTTTTTTTAAACTGTGTGTTTTTTTGTCGAGGGACAATAATTTTAGGACAGAGAAAGTAATATTTTTTAGGGTGCAACTATTGGTACCCCCCCCCCCCCCCCGCCCCCTGCTAAAAAGTACCCAAAAAGTATAGAAAATGTACAAAACAGGTTTTTTTGTCCCCCAGTTTACAGTGTAACACATTTTTTTTATCAGTTTATGTTTCGTACTTTTTGAAAGTTTAATACTTTTGACTTTTTAAACTTTATAATTTTTTACTAGTTTATGTTTCGTACTTTTCATAATATAAACAAAGATATGAAAAAGGGGAAAACCAGGGGGTACAATCGGCTTTTTAGGAGGGGTCTTTATAACCTACCTCATTTTTTTAACGTAATCCTGAATATGTCGATTTAGATCACTAGATTTTTTTGTCATGTTGTAATAGTACTTTGTTATCAACTTGTCGTACTTGTAGTACTTTACATTTGAGTGTTGTAATATGTCATTATGTGTAAGATTAAGAGTATGGTTTTTATTTTATTAGCGTTTATCTATGGTTATGCAAGATTTATCTTACGTTTATTAATAACTCTCAACTATTACTAGGAAAAAATGTTGTTGTATAGGAAAAAATGAATACAATACAAAATTAATTAATATATCCATATGATTTAAAAAATCATATCGTGTACGTGTAGCCGTGTGGGTATATATAGCCATTTTATTTTTTCTGAAATCAAAAGCAATGCAACTTACCGTTAAGTTTCTGTGTATGTTTTTGTAGATTGAAACCCTATCTTAAGGATTTTAAAAACTTATCTAAGGATCTTTACAGGTAAATGAGATTGTTACTCTGATCGATAACGCCAACTCAAGCAAAGGGCTCGAGCTTGTTTAGGTTAGGCTCCGAACATGACCTCATCACAAGCAGCTCGAGCTCGTTTCGACCCTAATTAATGAGAATGACTAATAAAAACCAACAATTATAAATTTACTTTGCATTTAATAAAACCACCAACCATAAATTAACTCTACATTTGATACAACCATCTGACTTACTTCTTCATCAATCTTAAATATCCCCTCTCCCTCCCCCCAAACCAATATTTTTCATTCCTCAATCTAGAACTATAACGAATCCAGATACACTAGTATCAGGTCGGTAAACCACTTGTAGGATCGAAGCATAAAAAATGTCAGAAAGAAAGAAACATGTAACATTGCAGCAACATGTATGTTCACAGATGCTGCAATATGTCATCATATTTACTTAATAGTCAAATTTAGAGGCAAATGAGTACCTCTAACCCTATTACAAGCTCAAAGACATACAACGTACTTTGGTAAGATATTTTCACATAATTAACTGCCTACTTTTTATGTGTAAAGATTTCTATTTTTTTTCTTTGTTACAAGCACAAACTGCTAAAATTAAAACCAGATCCTTAAATAATATATACAAGTAATCAACAGATTCAGGTATAATATGCAAACTAGTTGTGGTGCACCACAGTCCCTTTGTACTCGTAAAATCCAAATGGGGAAATTTGAAGTGGGTGTCAAAATAAACTAATAGCACCAAATTTTGCATCATTAATTTGTTAGTCAACTATGTCAGTATATTACAACCAATTTGTCATCTGAAATTGCATACACCAAGACTCAGATACGAGAGAGTCAGAGGCAGAGGGAGTCAATGTGTAAGGTCATTTCAATGAATAGCTAGGCAATTCCTCATTAGTGCATGCAAGTAGTTGGCCATCTCATAATTAATGTACTTGGCCAAAAGAGTCAAAAGGCCACAAAAACTATGTATATTTTATTGCTAAACAAAAATTGTACTTGTTTATTTGAAGTACTTTATTCCTAAATAATGTAAGTATTTATCTATTTTGATAACAAAAAATCATTGGATCCTTATCTATCTAGCCTAAAGTACAAAAAACACTTGCATACAATACTT